>JAAAQI020142792.1:0-11820 GCA_011800005.2 Stichodactyla mertensii
TTTGCGCTAATTTAGCCAATGAAATATCCAAATTTAATTGAATTAAGGGATTAACTAAGAAGCAAGCTAACGGTTTCTATGCCGCGGCTCTATTGATGTCTCCCTAGTTCTTGGACGGATCCTTACTTAATTTTTACGACCATAACTCCCCACGAGAGGCTATTTCTTAAGCTTCACTCCCCTCACTACCACCATGCATACTTTATACTCAAATATTTACAGCATACAAGTCACCCATACAGCATTTGCCTAATATGCTGATTTTTAGAAGAAAAACTCTTGTGGCAAGTGGGACTAACCTAGGAGAAACTCAATTCAAGTAAGTGACATACAATATAGTCCCTTGTGTTGCAAACACTATTTTAATGCAGAAGTCTGAGAGTCCAAGAGTTGAATCCACTGGTTTTTTATTCTCAACTTTGAAGAGGCATTTTGCAACACCACAACAGCTTGTTATCCTTCACTGCACATGAAAACTATTGTGTTCTTGCGGAGTGCCCATCAAATTTGATGCAAATGAGACAAAATGAAATGCTTTATGGGCTGTAAGAAAGCAGGTGCATAACACACATTTTATTCAAAATTCAGTACCCATTTACCTTGTCAGCGCAGAGGGTAAGGAGACTGTTCTAGAAGACTTTGGTAATGAATTCATTCCTTGTTGACTTCCAATGTGACCTGGACCCTGAGGTCCTCTGGGGCCCATGGACAGAATCCCTCGACTTCATGTAAATCAAATAAGAAATCATTACAATTTAAAAAACTCAAAATTCCAATTTATTTATCTGTGAAATACTAAACCGACAAAAACAATAATAAAAGCAATGAAGCACAACCATTAAGATATCAGTCTCTTCAGAAATTCATTAAGCAGCAGCATATTAAATCTAAGGGGCATGTCATTAATTAGTGGGGTGGGTGGACAGGACATCATTTTTGAGCTTTCCAAAAGGGTTGAACATCTAAAATAGACAAAAGGAAGATGGAGGATTGCATGAAATTATGCAGTGTCTGGATCAGATTAAGTACCAAATGCTTGAAAAGGGGGGGAGAGAGAGAGGCATGAAAATTTAGACCAAACCCACACAGAGGGTCATGATATTTTACTCCCAGTTCTGAGAAGAGTCATGTCATTTGCAGCTCTAAATTTTAAATCTCCACCCCCTCCCCCCTGCTAATTTATGTCAGTCACTCATGCTACGTCATGACCAAATACCAATGAATGTGAATGGCCACTTTGTATTCTGGTAGTTGTAGTCACACATTCACCACTAACAGAAAACTGATATCAGCAATGTTTTGAAAGGATAAATTCACAGTGACATTGATATAATTAGGGGCACAGTCAATAGAAAAGCCTACCATGCAGTGCTTTTTGTGCCAGACATGGCAGGGTACATACCTTCCACCTTGGTTGGAATTAAGGTTAGAACCAGGGGCACCCATAGTATGCAGAGGTGATGATGACTGTATGCTTGGCATCCCTGAGGTGTTAGAGCCTGACAGCCCATGAGATGATGCAGGCATTGATAGACTACGATTGAACTGACTCTGAGAAATACAAGAATAAACATGAACACTTGTGTTATATTTCAGTGGATTTGGTGAGAAAAATTAATATTGGATTCCTTAAAATACCTCTAGTATTCATCCTTCACAGAGGTTGTTATTGGTGGTCAAATTTCCCTAGCGGCTGCTAACTTCAGCCAAACATTCCTTTCTGATTGTTAAGTGTGAGCCAATCGTATGGATTGGTAGATTAAGAGGATTTGCTTTGGCACTGAATCTGGAATTTAAGCTGTCAACAATTCAGTCTTTGAATGAAAATTAATGTATATATTTTGCATTGCTTGATGAATGAAAAACACCAAAAAGATGTCTGTAGTGCAATGTAAGATGCTTTATTCTTTGGTTCTTTATTTCCTGAAGTGCAAACAGGGTTCGTGCTGGTGTCGGTAAACAAAATTTAAGGAGTTTTCAAGGAGTTTTTAAGGACCAAATAGTAATTTTTAAGTGGTACCTTTTGCAGCAACTTTAATATAAAATGGTATTCCTGTCATTGTTTTTCTTGCATTGCTGCTACCATATCCACTAAATATGATAATGAAACTAAAGAATGATTTCTTGCAAGTTATTTATTTCACTGACCTGGCACAATATGGACATGATGTGGTTAACAAATGCAACTACATGATTGAATAATATTGGAAATGATTTCCAATACTTGAATTTTTACCCTAGTTTATTTGGAATTAAGGAGTTTTTAAGGAGTTTTTGGTGAATTTCAAAAATTCAAGGGCTTTTCAAGTGCCCTTAAAAATGTAAATCAAAT
Organism: Stichodactyla mertensii; assembly: GCA_011800005.2. Taxonomy (NCBI): domain Eukaryota; kingdom Metazoa; phylum Cnidaria; class Anthozoa; order Actiniaria; family Stichodactylidae; genus Stichodactyla; species Stichodactyla mertensii. The sequence continues at coordinate 2,333 of JAAAQI020142792.1, forward strand.
CTAAGGAGTTTTCAAGGAGTTTAAGGAGTAGCACAAACCCTGTGCAAATGATCCATCAGTAATAAAAAATCAGGGATAAGTAGCCAGTTCAAATGAACTGATTCTCAAGGTCAAAGTCCAGGCTTCCAGAAAATGGAAGCCAAGTCTCATTTGTCAGTTCTCGGGAAAAGAATGTATGGCTCAAGTGAGCTGCCATTAGTGGAGGGGGATATTTGATTACAATAAAATACATCACAACTGAAACCTCTACTGCCCTTTCTGGTACACTTTGAGTTTCCAATATTAGTGTCCCAGTTTCTAGTAGTTCTTCAACCATATGAAGCACAATGATGGTCATTTGTTAGTTAGGTGTTGGTGGAATGGCTGTTGTATAATGGACAAAGAGCTGGCTGTCAGCCAACAGGTAAAGGGGGAGTTAGTACATTTTTACCCATAATGACCCACTGAACTGTGCTCTACCTGTGCTGATGGCATTCCTCTTTGACTACTTGGTGGGCCCTGCATTGAACTAGGAGGAATACCTGCAAGATAACAAAATATTACACAATCATGTGATTACTAAGTAGCAGATAGGGGGCTTTTATTTATTATGGCATGGGGGAGGGTCAAATGAGGGTACAAATGAGGGACAAATGAGTTACAAATACCCTATCACCTGTTCCTCATGGACTAGAGAGACTTCCCCCATTTACAGTCAGACTGGTCTGATTGTTAATTGGTGAATGAAAGCTACATACCAGGATTATGAAGCCCAGAACCATAGAAATTAGATTGATGTTGACCAGGAGACTGCATTCCTGCTAAACACCATGTACAGAGAATATTAATAAGAGAACTCAAGGTCAGTAAAATATCTACATGAAAGCGCACCACTTTTACTAGGCCCCCACACCCCTCCATCTTACTACCAAAATGCTATTGTAATGCTACATGCAGGTTACAGGTCATTTCACTATGCATCAATTTCAATACATGCTAATTAGGTTGGTTTCAATACATGACCTATGGTTGTTTCAATACGTGATTGCTGGTCAGTTCTGAATATATCAATTTTAAAGTCTTACACTAAAAAATTCAAGATTCAAGATTCAAGATAATTTCCCGAATTAATAAGCATGAAATCAACAAGTCATTTTGACACAGGCTTATGTTGGTTCCATTAATTTGGCTTGTTCCAAAAGATTATAATCCTAACTTTAACCAAAATTACAACTCCAGAAAATGTGCTACAGTATCTTACGGAAGTTGTCAAAACTTTGAAATCAACATGCCTAGAACTGGTCAGTATCACATATCAAAATGACCTAATTAGCATGTATTAAAATGACCTAATTAGCATGTATCAAATTTGACATGCAGCAAAGTGATCTTGAACAGGTGTCCCATTTGACCAACAGTATAGTTTTACATTCAACCTTAATCCACTGATCATATACATATAGCTTTCTGAAATCATCTTTGGCCATGTCTTAAAGATTCTTACCAGGTGAAAGTTCTTGTTGTTTTCTTGGAAAGCTGTACCTTAAAAATAACCAGATGTATTGTTTTACTGCTATATTTAATAAATCTCTTGTTTACTAACAAATTCCTGCACTCATAGTACTGCTTGAGTTCTGAACATTTTTGGTATTGTCTACAGTATTATCAATGAGTGCACATGTTCAAGTTACATCCAAGCTTCACTATTTAAGTTACCACTTACAGTAGAACACTCCTTAAAAATTTATTTTCTTTTAACGAGGCAGCTCCAGACATACAGTGTATGAGACAGTATTCAACTTTAGATACATGTACTCAGTACACTCACTTGAACAGTGCTTTTTTAAGGAGCTTTCGACTGAGTATGTAAATTTGAATACTGTCTCACAAGATATACACCAGTACAAATGAATCTTCATTCTAATAATTGTCTTAGCTTTTGCCCATCAAATGTCAACAATATTCTGAGTTAGTAAAGTTTTGATTGTCAGAAGCTAAAAATCCATATCCAAGAGGTTCTTTCTTAAGGGAGAAACCTGAATAGTGCTCTGAATTGGCTAGACATAATTGACTTACTGATTCATTGCTGAAATTTGATCTAACACAGGTCTTTGGTGTGCCATTAGACAATGGCAAGTCTGTTAACCCTGGGTTCTTGAAGCTGTGATTACAGAAAAAACATATCTAAGTGGAACTAACCATTACATGTTTACTTTGGGATGTAGGAGGACTATGATCAGTTAGAAAAATTCTTTCCACTCAGCTGGTTATTGTATTAACCAAACAGAAAAACAATGAATGTTACTGCAAGATACAAGTTTTTTGATTTTTCTTGGTTTTAAGTTTGTAACGTTTGTCATGTTTTTATTAAGTTCCCTTTGTCTAATGTCCCTAGTGAATTTGTTTCTAAGTACATTAATAATAATAACAATAATAACAATAATAATAATAATAATAATAATAATAATAATAATAATAATAATAATAATAACGGATTTGGCAGTGGCATTTCCACAGAGTGGCTCTTCAACATTAAGGCTTTTTTTGAATAATTTAAGATCAATCTTTAATGTTAACCAGAACACACATTTTGTAAGTACTTTCTCTGTATTTCAGTTTCTTTTTTCTCCTATTTGATCTTCAATTTCTACAATTTGTGACTTTGTATTTCTGTATTTCTGTATTTTTGTATTTTAATGTAGGAACTGTATTTTCTGAACAAAAAAGAAATGGCTAAGTACAAGTTCAAACAAGTGAATAAAATTCAATGATAAACATAACAGTGTCAGTTGGATTCACCCAGGGATATTTGTTTGTTGGCAAATACCAATAGGGAATGTGTTTTGCATTAGTTTTCTAATCCTTACAAGCTTGGGTGTAATGTTTTCCCATTTCACACACAATGTGTCATTCCCTTGAGTATTCTTCCTTTGTTTATCAGTATCAACTGACAAGGCACAACATTATGGTCATCCGTAAACAAAGGATCTTATTCTCAAGGGATTATCACACAGCCTGAAATGGGAAACATGCCCAAACAAAAAGGCAAACCTTAAAAAACAGTTTTCCAACAGCATCCTTATTTTGTTCAAGGATATTAAACCAATTAAAAAGGAAACTTTTAATACTCGTTAAAAAGTAGACCCAAAGCATTACAAATTGAAATTGGTTTACTTTGGGATGTAGCAGGGATATGATTGGTTAGAAAAACTCCTTCCACTCAGTTTGAACAATATCAAAGACGTCAGTGGATGGTCGTAATACAATTGAAATAACATTTCAAAACAAATACACAAATTGGTATAAATCACAAGGGATCGAGTACTATCCATTAGAAAAATCAAAAGCCCTTTTTATCTCCAAAGTAAAACTAAATCGCAGAGAATGGCTATTTTCCCTTCCTGTTTATCAAAACAAATTTCATGCACATTACCAAACAGATCGCGTGACAGCCTTCTTTACAACTCAAATTTAGAGCCAAAATTCACGAAGATTTCTTTAAAATATCAGTCAATGATATAGATAAATACCTCGATAAAGTAACGTAGGCCGTAGAATCCACAGAATATGTCTGTTCTGGTGATTTTGGAGTGTTTTTCTGACTGTACTTCAAGATGTTTAAGCAAAGAACATTTCCTGTTATTTTCTCAATACGCGTGCGACCTGCGTGCGTCCGCTGAAAAGAGTGCGGGCTTTACTCACGCCAGGCTTTCTCCTAATAGTTTGGAACGCCTGCCTGTAATTGCAATTTGGCTCCAATGTCCACATTTTTGACGTGTAATCTTCTTTGAAATCTTTTTTGCAGCAAATTTTATTTATTTTAATTTTGTATTTTCATTATTTTTACCACCTGAGGTGTGCCATCTTTGATTTGCTTCTTTGTGATCCTTATTTTTGTGGTAATATGACGCTACTTTTGAGAGGCCGTCTTCAACCACTTCCACTGTTTCGTGGCATAAGGGCGTTTTCGTGTAGCACGCAAAATAGAAATTCGGACAAGATCTACGAGTTGCGTACTTATACCTTAAAACCGAAGCAATTCAGTAAGTATTAAGTCACTTAATCACCCATCATTCTTAATCCCAGGGAACACAGTGTAGACTGCAAGCCGTGCGTTAAAGACCGGTCATTAATCATAGATGGGAAAGGCTGGTTCAAATGGAGGGGGTCATTTTTTGGTATCTTCTAGGGCATTGAAAATGGAAGAGCCCATCACTTTTCACATTTCACAGACCTTTTATGGCAGAAAACTTTTGATGCACATCTTCACACTCATTCATTAAATATTTTAGACCTTTTATGACCTTTTTGTGTGGTATTTCTCAGGGGTTAAAAATTGTCCAGCCATGCCGGGGTGTTTTTGAAAATATGACAAGCATACCAGATACTTTGCCCTGGAGTCCCTCCTCCCAGTTCTGAAGTGCTTGAATGCAAGGCTCACCAGGCATAAATATTATTGTTTCAGTCAAAATGGATGCTGTACTTGCAATTTTATTAAAGACAATTTTGTTGTTTTCAGTTGATTATATGAGGCTTACCTATGACCACATTGGATTAAGGACTGCTCATTCCAAACTGTGTGGCTTTTGGGCAGTGGAGCTTGGAGGAACATTGAGCCAAACAGTTCACATCTGGGAATATGGTAAATTGATCATGAGTCTATCAGTGCTTGTTTTATCATTGAACTATTTCTTTGTCATCTTTAGTAGAGTACAAACACTAAAAGCATGCAACATAAAAGGTACTAAATAGTGCTAAATTATGCTAATTCTTTTGTTTTATATTGTTTTATTAGTGCTATTTAGCTAAATAGTGCAAACAAGCAAGGGTGGTATAGTGAGTAGGTTCTTGCCTCTTACCGCTGTCATCCCAGGTTCAATCCCTGGACTCAGCATCATAAGTGAGTTGAGTTTATTGATTCTCTCTCCCTTGCTTCAAGGGTTTTTCTCTGGGTCCTCTGGTTCTCCTCCTCCCATAAAAATCAACCCTAATTTGATCTGAGCTGTGTTCCATGGTCAGACATGAATTATATGGCAGCAGTCTGTGGCACCTTTGTATGCCTTTGACTCAGCCACGTCAAGTTGTGTCCTTTGCAGTTCAGCTACTGAGCTGCAAGAAAAGGATGATTAGCCACTCGAAATTTATCTATTTATTAATTTAAACTATTGCAAACTCTTAGTGTTTGTACTCTAGCTCATTTCCAGTTCATTTATAACAAAATTTGCAAATAAAAATTACATGTAATACCATTTTTTTGCATAACAATTTTGTTGAATTATGGCCAGAGACATTGTTTTAGAGTGGTTTTCATTAACCTGTAAAACAAAGTGTACTAATTAGAGTGTAATAGTCAGGTAGACACAATAAAAAACAAAAGAACCAAAGTGTAATAAAGCATAATACGCTAAAGTATATTTCACGGATTAATGAAAACCACTCTACTTGACCCATGAAACAGTTAGTAGCCCACTACATGTAGATGAAAGAGTATAGACTCCAATTCCATCATTTTCTTTTGTATTCCTTTGACTGTTATAATCACTATTGCAGTGTTTCACAGGCTCTAACTGCATTACATCATGCTTGGCACTTTGCTTAATATAATATTACAAAACTTTAGGGTGTTTTTATTGAGAGTCAAATCCTGTTAATTTAGAGTTGTTCCTTATTTTCTTTTGTTATTACATACTAGATAGCTATTCACACAGAACTGAAGTCAGGAAAGAACTCAGTCAAGATGAAAAATGGCAGAATGATTTTGTCACATATTTTATGCCAATGCTTCTAAAACAGGTAATAATTACTTTTAGACACTCAATTTTTATTTTAATTTATTAACTTAGCCAAACAACATGAACAAAATAAATAAATAAATAAATAAATGACAAACAATGACAAGAATGGCAGGGTCACCACAACAGCATAGCCAATTACAGCAGGCCCACTCAAACCACTTCAGAAAATGTATTTATCATGTGTGAGTGTGTCCTGTAACCTTGCAAGTATGTACTTAATGGCTGAATACAGTTAGCAGTCTAATAACTTTCTTTAACTTTGGTCAATTTTTGCAGGAAAGCATAATAATGAAATCAGCACCTTGGTACGGAATGCAGAAATACATGTCCACAGGAGGTTGGTAATCACTGCTTTTAATTAATTTTATTTGAAATGAATAACTGATGTATTTGAAATTCAATATAGGTAACCAAGATGCCATTTCAATAGCCTACTTCCTAGTTCTTAAAAAACATGGATGAATGTGAGGCTTGATGTGAAATCATGCTTGATGCCTCAAAACAACTGAAATTTCTTTGACTTGACTTTCTGTTGAAAGTATATTTTTACAAGTAAACTGCAAACAGTCATAGACAAAAACAGCAGAACATCAGTCAGTCAGTCGTTTTGAGTCACCAAGTTCATGCATCTTTTTTGAGAACTCAGAAGTGGGCTACATGTACATGGCTCTTATTTTACCTACTCTTAAAACTAGTCTCTGAAAAGCCTGGTCTTTACTTTGTTATTTGTTAATGAATAGACACATAGATAACATGGCTGATTTGAATCTCACCTGTAGGAATCTATGAGCTTTGTACCTGCACATTCCTTCCTGGTAAAAAAGAACAATTGGAACACAGGTGGATGCAAGGAATTCAAGCTCTGACAAAGTATTCTGCTCCTGTGGGAATCTGGTTTAATGAAGTTGGCCCAACAAATCAAGGTGCAAGTAGTGTAATATATTAATTACTACAAAATGTTGCCCAAATTTTTGGTTCACAGTCTCCTTTATTTTCCAGGATTCTGCCTAGCTCTCTTGATTTGTGATATGAATTATTTTCTTTTGGGAGGGGGGGGGGTTCGGGGTGGCTAAGCATTTCACAATTTTTCAATGTGCTTTATGATCACTGTCAGGAGGACTTTACGGGCTGTGTATTAAGGTGCCATTGGCAGCCATGCAGAGTACAATCATGAGTGGGTATTATTAGAATATTAGTACATTATGCCTCCAATTGGAGCACAACTGTAGGCTGTTGGTCTAGGGAACAATCCCCAACTTTTATACAAATAGTTCAACAGGTTCTTTAATGTTCCCCATATATGGGTTAACTAAGGGATGGGAGACAGGGCCTACCTTTTAATATTCTTATGTGCACTCTTTTTGAAATGTTTTATCCTTAATTTGCTTTAAGTTAACACCTTGATGTCATATAAGAATGGAGATGAACGTGAAAAAGCCATGAAGGCTGCATCTGAAGATGAAGAATGGGCAGAAACAGGTTAGTAATCAGTGGAACATAAAATAAAGAGAAGGGGGGAAAAAGGTCAAGGAAATAGAGAAAGAATGAAATGAGATGAGAGGAAATGAGAGGAAAGTTAGCAAAGAGAAGACAGGGAAAGTACAAAGAAAGGATGAATATTGACAGGGAAGAAATCAAAGTGGAAAGATATGGAAGGGAATAAAATGTGTCATCCTCTGGGGAATAAAATTCTTTGTTTGAGTCACATCCATATTAAAGTATCTTCTCAAGCATTTCCAAGAAGGAAAGAAGTAAACTCCAAGGGAACGACAAGTGGTCTGAAATGAGAATGCCCAAAACAAGAAGGTCTGTGTAATCATTATGGTTTCTAAATAGCCAAAAATTAAATTATTTTTTAGTGCGTGACTGTAACTCTTTCCTTACTGGCACTGAGACAAAGATTCTTATACCTACCCAGTTTTCTCCATGGAAGTAGTATATAGATCATCACTGCTTGTAAATCTTGTTTGGAACCTGCTCCAAGCCTTGCCTGACATACTTCTTCTATCTATCTGTGAATCCTCAAGTTGCTATCGCTGGGGGGCGTATACCTCGAGGATTAATTGAAAATGAAAACAACACTCTGGTGTTTATGGTGTGCGATTGGTACAATTATTTTTATTAGATATTGAATAAATAGTTTACTTTTGGTAAGAATTGTTGACTATTCTTTTCCAAGCTTCTTCATTCATTCCATCCACTTGTTCACAATAGGACATTTTGATGATTGTGTCATTGGACTACCACTACCAGAATGCTTTGTCAGAATGCTTTGTTATTCAGATTCTTCTACTCTCCTGGGAATAAAGAGACAATTGGTAAAATTAACCTAGCTTCTAAGCCACTCAAAGCATTCTGGTAGTGGAAGTCAAGTGATAATAATGCCAATGTACTCTTATCTGTACTAACCCTTGTGCTCTTTTAAATTGCACTTTGAACAGTTTTTGATTACATCTACCATCAATAGGTGGTTTGCAACAATTCCCAAGCAAATAATGCAGCTATCAAAGTAAACCCTGAGGGGGGTGGGGGTGAGTCAGGGGCGGATTCAGCCAAAAATATAAGGGGGGGACTTGACTGAATGTTGCAAATGACACTACAGAACTTGGAAAAATATTTAAAAATATACTTTCTATACTACTTCAAGAAACAAAACCAACGTTCTCTTAAGCCTGGCCGTCCTCACTAGCGACATAAGCATAAGCGCAAGCAACATACGCAGACTCAGTAGGGTACTGCTCATTACCGGTGCTTGTCTTTTCTCACACCTCAGTGATAAATGTAGTACTGAGTCTGCGTATGTTGCTTTTGCTTATGCTTATGTCGCTAGTGAGGACCAGGCTTTAAACGTTTTTAAATCACCATAGTTTCTTTATGGAATTTGCTTTTCATTAAAAGAGTAAATAGTCAGGCAACATCAACATTCAAAACAAACGTGAAAAATGGCTCATTTTACTGTAAATCCATTACTTTAATCAAATAGCACAATACATGTATATGGCTGAGAAGGGGGGCTACAGCCCTCCTTTGCCCCTCCCTGGATCCGCCCCTGGGGGAGTGTGGGCAAGGGGTCGGGATTTGATCGAGAGCTACTAATTTTTGTCCAAATCCCGAGGGTAGGGAAACAAACGCAGATCAAATGAACACAAACGCCCCACCTCCGAGGAGAAAACGTACCTGTTTATAAGTCAACCTCAACCACTGATCGCGAAAAGCACGTGTAATTCACGTTTGTTTGAAAGCTGGTTCAATCAAATGCCTTGACCCTCGGGACCCACAAAATGATCAAATGCCCGACTTTTATCCGCACTCTCCGCCCCTCGGGGTTTACTTTTTTGATAGGTGCATGAAGCAACAAAACACCGTGTGGCTGCCATTTTGACAGAACAAGACTAAATCTTATAGGTCTTGTTGAAGTCTTCCAACATGACAGCTATACGATGACAAGTAAGGACTACACATTTACATACAATCCAAAAATAGACATGGAAAAAGCTAGTGCAGCGTGGTCTGCCAGAACGATTCTATCACAACGCACAAGCTTGATTAATCAATTTTCCTTGTGAATATGTGAACCGCGTGGCACTATGAATTAAATGAACTAGAAATAATGGAAAGTTATAGTGCTTGGAAAGGGGGTTATTCCGGGCGAAAGACCCTTGGAAATAAATTCGGAAAAATTAATTTCCGACCTCGCTGGGATTCGAACCCACG
>JAAAQI020142803.1:0-11820 GCA_011800005.2 Stichodactyla mertensii
TTCACGTTCACGTGATACACTCTCAACCAATAGAAATTGAGGAAAATTGAACTTTGACACTTGGTATATAATAATGTTGCATGACAAGTTGCACAGTTTTGTTGCCTGTATTACTGCACCTTAAAACAAAATATTTCTCACTAGGATCTTTTGTCTGCACCACCAACATGGCCACCTTGCCTTGGTCTTTTGATTCTCTTGTGATTATGGTTTTGCAGAGCATCAATTAGACTGTGTAACTTCTCTACACAGCCCCAGAGATTTGACACCCCCTCATCCCACCCCATCTCAAGAAGGGCAGTATTTGTCGATGATAATGCTGCTGTATTTCTCACCTTGAGTAGGCATTTGTATGTTTTCCAACTAAAAGCCATAGGCCTTTTCTAAAATAGACGTACAAGGTGCATTTTGGTTTAGCTTCAGTACAGACAACACCATATAAGGCATGATGAACCATAGATGTTTGTACTGAAGTTAAGCCAGAATGCATCCTGCTTGCTACCTCAGAAAAGGTCTGTCGAGTTGGGTTGAAATTTTGGACTTCAATTTAGCAGTAATGGCACATCAGGAGCACATTACTGGCTCCTGCAAGCATACAAAATTATATCATTTATTTTATTGTTGGGAACATCATTCACATTGTGAAATCTGTACATTCTATGACATTGAAGCATCAACTGCTGCATAAAATTCATTTTTGATCAGTTTAGTTCTTGTTGCTCACACCATTCAGCTGTCAGTTTTTGGATATATGTAGTGATGCCCCTCACTTTCTGGGATTTAGAAATTTCAAAGGAGAGTTTGAAATACCAGACTTGCAGGAAACTTTCTAAGAGACAAATGTTCATGTATTTGAACAAAGTATATATTTTAAGTCAAATTAATCTAATTATGGATAGATTATTTTTGATAAAGTGTTATAGCCCTCAGTACGGCCCAATTTCAACCTCTTGAAAAAACTGATTTCATTTCATCTGAGCCCCCTTATCTGGAAAAAAAGATATTTTTTGGAATGCCACATCTCTATCAACATAGTTCAAGGGAAGTTAGTACTGGGTCCTGAAATCCTCCTGAAATCCTGCAAGTATCTCCACAAAAGTCATCATCCAGTCTGATTCTTGACACAGTCCTGATCCCACCTTAGCTCAGTTGTTTTCCTGCTGCTTTTAGCTTGCATTCTGAATTTGGCAGGCCAAAAATAACTCGGATCTGTATCTTGCCAAACTTACTGGACCCTATGAAAAAAGCCGCCATGAATAGGGGATACCCCAAGGACATCACTTTGTGCTCAGCAGGTAAAGTTATAACAGCAAGTTTTCAAAAAAGCATGGTAAAATAAGTAACTGAGTAAAACGAAACTGTGCTTATTACCATTTCACTGATCACCGTCTTTCATATGAAGACAAAATTGATTTATGCAAATTAGAAGCCTGAAAATATTCTCTTATGGACTTCCTGTGAAATTGGTAACATAGGAAGCCCAACCGAACAAAACAATCGCATTATATTGTTTAGTGTGCATGATATTCAGCACGTCACTCTCGCCTTTGTCTAGTCCAGATGATCCAAACTTGAGGAAACACTCTTCGTTATCATCCATCAAGGTTAGTCGCTTTTAGCTTAAACTTAAAGTTTACAAACATTTGAGTTATTGATGCACTATAAACTATGAATTGGCTAATAAAGGGCCAGCAATGCTTCAGAAGTCTGTTTCGTGGGCAAAATAAAAAACATTTGGATAGAATTAGCTCTTCTCTTCAATGATTACGAGTATGTGTATTAAATATATGATGCTATACAATATGCACTTCCAAATACGTGGTCAATATGCTGTAGGTTTTCACAGATTAAATTCAAAATTAGGGTGAATTCTACTATAATACTTAATTCTGTAAGTATGTAGTATGTGTCTTTCCTAAAAATTATGGACTAATATTATGGCTAGCTTCAACGTCGAAAAAAAATTTAAAGTTTAGGTAGAAACAGGACTTGATGTTCTAAAAGACAGATCAGTAATAAAGTCTGGTTTACACTAAGCGAGGCAATAGCATAAGTGCAAGCAACATACGCAGACTCAGTATTGCATTTGTCACCTAGGTGTGAGAATTAAAGCGTATAATCAACCAGCATATGACCTATGTAGTGGTAGAGTATCTGCTTCATGACTCAGCATAAAAGTTAAACATACGGAGCCACCAGCGGACCAGCCCACTGCTGTGGCTTTCACTAGCTTTTAGCCATGTGGCTTAGGGCTATGGAAACGGAGATACGCACCACTCTATACACCTCTCTGTGTGGGAAGGACTTTAATTTTTTTTTTTTTTAACTCAGGCTATAAATCTTGAATACTAATTGCAAGTAACATAGTTTCTCAGCATCTTCAAGTCTTAGATAGGATTTTGAAGTTTTTAGAACTTTAGTTGAAAGTGGCTATTTGCTTTCCCACACGTCTTTAGTTTGTACAATTTTGGTGCCAATCTTGAATTTCCAGTACATATTGAATCAGTTTATGATGTTTAGTGAAATTCCTTGACTAAATCTCAACCCAAGTCTGCCCCTCCCCCTTTTTCTAGAGTCCCGTTTCATGACATTTGAACTTTTTTCTGGATTAACTATAGATTCATCATGGTACTGGCTTCATTGCTTTACACAGTAATAGGAGTCCCTCTCGCTTGTCTTGTCCTCTTTGCTCTGTACCTACATCAACTACACTCCAAATACGACCATCTTCCTGGACCACAGAGGGATGGATTTTTCAGTGGCAACATGCCAATGGTTAAAAAGAGAAGAAAAAGAGAAAAGATTATCATCCACCAGATATGGGCCGACTTAGCAGTTCAGTTCAACCCTCTCTATGTCTTCTGGTTCTTTCACCGTCCAGTCATCATGATTTCTGATGCTTCTCTGGTCAAGGAAGTTCTGATCAAACTTGATTTGCCTAAAGATCCATTTGGGTACAGCCATTTTGCATATCTATTTGGCCAGAGACTCCTTGGGGGTAGTCTGTTGTCTGAGGTCGACAATCAGTCCTGGAAAAAGAAAAGAGCTCACTTGAACCCTGCCTTCCATCATAAGTACATAGGTAACCTGATCAGTCAGTTCAATCAAAGTTGTGATTTGTTTCTCAATAAGCTGCTTACACTTGCTGATGGTGAGACTGAGGTGTCAATGGCTGAAGAGCTTGCTAGACTGGCTTTGGATGTTGTAGGAAAGGTAAAAGTACCAACATTTATGTATACTCTTTTATTTCCACATACCGATATCACTTTAGGAAGTACTGCACCATGATACATGCTGTTCTTTGGAAATGAGTGAAAAAAGCAAATATTTACTAGGGTGGGTGAGTGGGTGAGTGAGGGATAAGTAAGTACATGTAGACATTTTTCATTGAGGTATTATTTAGTTTTGTATAATAAGAAATTATGGAATGAGGTTGAGCAGGATATTGTAACTTATCAAGACTGAGGTCTGTGTTATCTGCCAAAACCATAGGCTGAATGTTCTCTTGGAGAAAACATTCAGCAACAACCCTAAAAGCAACTGCAATAGGGGCTTATGCATGTTCTACTCAAAATGATTTTAGGACCATACTGTCGTTACTATATTATTTATTCAGTACAAGACACAGACTGTTTGGTTGCCTGTGGATAGGGAGCCACAGGCAACCCATTATGATTTAAATTGTTAGATAATTTTGTTTTGCTGTCAATACATGTATAGGTTGCATATGACTTTGATGTAGACTCTATCAACTCACCAGCAGCACCAATCCCCACCAAGACTAGACTAGCTCTAGAAGGACTGGTTCAGAGTTTTCGCAAGCCATTCATTTTCTTCCAGCCATCCACCTACCCATACCAAAACAAATGCATCGAGGCAGTCAAATTCCTCCGTACAGCTGCTGAAGGTGTGATCAAGGCAAGAATAGATGCTGTTCAAAAGCAAGAGGACAGCCATTCAGACATTTTGTCCTACATCCTTAAGATTGCTGAGGATGACCCAACAGTGACCGTGGATGACTTGGTTGATCATTTCATGACTTTTATTGTAGGAGGTAAGTTATTTTGTTTTTCATTGCTAATCCATCAATTTTATAAACCCCTGAAACAACCTCTGGGCTGATCTAAGTCAGGGCATAGCTAACTCACAGACTGAATTGGGATTTAGCGTGTTGGGTTTTGTGGAGGGAGGAAAACTGGAGAACCCAGAGATAAACCATTGAATCAAGGAAGAGACCCAACAAGAAACTCTACTCACATCAGGGCTTGAAATAACTGCAGGTCAAGGGACAATGTCCAGCCAATTTTGCTACTGTACTTGACTGGCCAAATCAGATTTTGAAAGGACAAGTTGACCGGCCAAATTTTGGAGGGAAAAAATGTTTGCATGTGATTATATGTGATTAATTCATTGATGACAGCAACAGTGTTGACTATCCTGTTTGTGGTTTTAATTATGACAATTTTGAGCTTTCGAAAATCGGTAATGACTGGCTAAAAATTTATTTGAAAGGTCATCTTGACCTGCGTATGTCTGGCTGTTATTTTGAGCCCTGTCACATGAAATGCTGAGTCCAGGAATTGAACTCAAGACCTCAGCGGTGAGAGGCAAGTTCACTACCACTATGCTACCCTTGATTCAGATGTAAATCTGTAGCCAATTATACTTGTGAGAGGATTCATAGTCCATATCTGAGATAGAGAACATGGTGCATTGTGGTTTAACTTCAGTAGAATCATCTATTGTTCAACATACCTTATATGGTATAGTATGTACCAGATCTAGACCACAATGCATCCTGTTCAAATCTCTTAAAAAAGGGCCATCTTTATCAGGACTTCACACTGACACATCCAAGAAGGATGTGCATACAGTGTGTATACAATGACTGTATAGGAGAATTCATTGGAGGACAAGGAAATTCCTCGTTGAATTTCGCGAGAAAAGCGATATCACACGAGTTGAGAAGCGACAAGTGCGATATTGTTTTTCGAGTTAAATTCAATGTGGAATTCCTGAGTCAGGAAATGAATTCTCCTTGAATCTCATAGTGTCTACGGTAATAATATCATAAGATTCTATTGGTAATTTCTTTAGAATCACACAGATTAACAATTGTTTTGTACTCCAGATATGTTATGACAGAAATGGTCAACACTTGACATGCATCCATGTTGAGTCATGGAATATTAATCAAAATCTTCTACCCTCCAGGAATGGAGACCACGTCAAATCACATTTCTTTCACCTTGCTTGGAATTCTTCTTCACCCAGAGATTGAAAAGAAGTAAGTAATTTTAAAGCAGGCGAAGAAGAAGAGCAACAACAACAGCAACAACAGCAACTTAGTAGCAGTAATTAATTATCAAATTAGTGTAAACGTGAAATAAACTAAAATATCAATTGTTTTTAGGGTGGTAGCTGAGGTTGACGAAGTGCTGGGCTCTCGTCAGAATGTAACTACGGTCGATTTGTCCCAGCTCCAGTATTTAGACCAGACAATTAAGGAAGCCCTGCGCCTGCACCCACCACAGCCAGCGATCACGCGCGTGACGAAAGAAGACACAATGCTCGGTGGTCACGTGATACCAGCTGGTACAAGTGTCATGTGTGATGCGCATGTCCTTCACCATAATCCGAAGTACTGGGACAATCCTGAAAAGTACGACCCTGAACGCTTTAGTGCTGAAAACAAATCTAAGGTAATGTGTCAAGGATCTCTTTGAGTGCCTTGTTAGAGCGAAAAACCAAAAACAAACAAACAGTTTTTACAACTGAAAGCTGCATTTTAGAAATACTGTAAAATTTGTCACCGTATACACCAAACGCAATTACCTCAGATTTCAAACTCGTCTGCGTACCAAAAATTACGGTGTTCAGCTAGTTCCTTAGAGAGAATAACGCCCTGGGATGGAGAAAAGTTGTCCCGGGTACCAGGGTCACCCTCTTTCGCAAAGAGGGTGTCCCTGCAAGTACGGTGTTCTTTCTAGCCGAGACAAAGCAATGTGTCTCATATAAGTTGGATTTTCTAGTAGGTCAGGAATCTTTTCTATGGGAGTTTCCGCATGAGCCTTGATTCGTTGTGTATTTTGGTTTTGACATTTTTGTAGATCGAACATTACGCCTATTTTCCGTTTTCTCTTGGACCACACAACTGCATCGGGACAAGCTTCGCACAGCTCGAGACAAAGCTAGTTCTTGCTCACCTGCTGCAGAGCTTCAAAATCAAACTCCTTCCAGGGCAAGAACTGAAGGCAGTAGAACAGATGACGCTTAGGCCTGAAGGTGGCGTGCGTGTGACGTTGGTGGCACGCTGATGCTGCATCATGGGAAGACTTGAGTACCTAAGCTGACAGATGACCCTTAGGCTGAAGGTGGCGTGCGTGTGACGTTGGTTGCGGGCTGATGCTGCATAAGGCTTGAGTAGCCAAGTTTAACGGTAAAAATTCTGCATAACTAAACCTTATCGCATGCCTAAAATTCAATAGCACTATAATTTATTAATATTCTACTAAGATAAATCAATATAGAATAATTTTGTATAAATACATTTTAAATGGTAGAATAATATGACATTCATAATATAAATGGTTGAGAAAAATAGTCTCTCCTACTCAATAAATCAAAATTTGATTTTTTTAGTAATTACTGGAATTGTGAGACCAACTAAATAAAATGTTACAAAATCAGATTACATCAACAAAAAACTTTTTCAAAATATCAGTTTTTCATTCAAGAACCCTCAATGGTAAAAAGCAAATATACACCTATTTCAAAAAACGCTGTCACACTGAGCCAAAGGCAACAGCGACAAAGAAACATGAGACCAAAAGCAAGCAGTTTTCGGACACACATTTGATCTTGGGAAGCATAGCAGCCTGTAGACTTGCTCCAAGTCGACCTCTCTTGGATTCCCATAGGACCAGAGAGACATAGAAAAGGCAATGTCGAGCGCGCGTGCAAAGTTAAGAGCAAGGCGAACGACGATTATTCGCGAGAGGTCCAGCGAGAAAATCGTAATGTTAATTCTGTGTTTTATCAGCGAGCGCGAACTAATACCGGGTACGAGGACGAAGGACTTTGCGAAAGTCTAAGCAGCCTGACATTGTAATAAGACTAAAATAATAATAAGATTAAAATAACCGCGCATCTAAATGGATGAATTACTGAATTACTGTCTTCATAGCGATATAGGGCAATTACTCAGGAGAAAAACACCGACAAGAGAAGATTCCTCGAGCCAATAGAAACAATGCGAACAATACACACAAGGGAAAAATTCCACTCAATATACGCGCGAAGGTCGAGCACCGGAACTCAAAACTGACTGGAACATTCGAACGGTCAAGGTCGTGGAGAAGACGGACCAAGATCCGCCAAACCGCTGAAAAGCACAAAGACAGATTGCAGAGAAACCAACCCGCGAGGAAAAACATGAAATAAATTAGTAATAATTGACTTTTTCTGCGAAAGTTTGATAACTTTAGCGATTCATTTCATTCGGTTTTGCAACTCGAAAACGAATTTATCTATGCACTGAGATCTTTTCACCAATATCAAGACCTCTATGAATTATTGTGATAATATTAGTTTATTCAATCTTTCTTTACTGAAATGATTGCCGGTACGAAGACTGTTGCTTAGCGACGAGATCAGCCAGTTCTATCAAGCCGGTTTCTCTCTGTCTCTTTTTAAGTCGTTCAACTGAAGATGGCGTTACGACTGACATTGATGTTTCTGCTTTTTTCTTTGATTTTACTCAGTGTAGACTCTAAACCAACGCTGGATGGTAAGTATTGACTTGCTCACCTTTTCAGAAATGTTAAGTTATAAATGATCCGCATGATTTGCTGTTTTTATATTATCTAGAGGAAAAACGTAATCTGTGCGAAGGAGAATCAAACTTAGCCGAATGCCTAAAGGAAGTAGAAGAAGCGAAAGCGTCTACTAAAGGTTAGTGTAATAATCTTGTCTGCACCAGTCTTGCTAATGCCTTCAATACCCTGTGCACTTGTACTACTATACAGCTGTCTAAAGGCTCGGGGACACGATGCAATGTTACCTGCGACACAGGGAAATCGTACCGTGTGTCCACCCGTGCAACTGTTGTGCGCGACGCTTCGCCGACGTCCCAGAAGTAGAAATGAGTTCTACTTTTGCGACGTTCGGGCGCAACAATTTTGCACGGGTGGAAAAGCAAGCAACGTCGCAGGGAACATTTCATCGTGTGTCTCCGAGGCTTAAGAGTGGTTGTCGTATGGGGAGCTAATTCGTAGCCCGTACCGTAGCCGTACTGTTCTTTACCGTAACCTTTACGCGTTGTGATTGGATGATTTAACTAGCGCAAACAGTGACAAGCAACTTTTAAATGAAAATTTTCCTGCATACCACATCGTGTATGTGCTGTATGAGTCAGTACTGTACGTAGTTTAGGAGGGGGAGGGTATGGCTAGTGGGCTGGGTAACTTATATGCAGTTTAACATTTATTTTATTCGAAAGTCATACTGAGTAATGCTGTAAAAGTTTAACCTTCGTACTCAGTTTCGCTCTTTTATGTGAACTAGTGTAAACTTGACAGTGCCTCTCTAAATTGGACAGATCGGAAAACATAGTTATTTTTCAAACGCCTACTTTCCTTTGAGCCAAGTTGTGCTGCTCTGCTGTACGCTACTCTGTTGTACGCTGCTTTGCTCTGCTCTGCTTCTTTGCGCTATTCTGCTCTGCTCTGCCGTGCTGTCTGTTTGTATAGAAGAGAATCATAGCTTCTATTTTTAGGTTAATACGTCACAATAATCAAAACCTGCCAGTCCCTGTCATGTAGTAAAAATTGAGTAAAATAATAACAACGATAACATTAAACCTAATAAATGTGAAAAAATAATACTTCAAGACATCCACGTCTTGTTTCTTAGTCATATGGTCAGAATATTCTATGGGACATTTGATGGCGTTACGTGTACGATACTTTTTTAAGTCAGCCGTAAAACGAGAAAACTCTATTGCTACAGGATTTGATACCAAAACTAGTGTCTCAATGACAATGAATTTTTCCAGACGACATTTGTTTCTTAGCAATAGAACACGACGCCATTTGATTAAGCAACGTGGAAGATCTTTAATATATACTTTCATGATTATTCACTTTTTTAGTTTTCTTATTACTTTAAATAAAATTCGAACAACTACAAATTTTTCGTATTAAAAGCAAAACTCAGTTATACAGTTCTTAAGGAAGTCGATGAATTATTATTATTTATACCACGTTTGAAGTAGAATATTTAAAAAAATTAGTCACGTCTCTTTATTATTCACTTTTTATTCCTGATTTTAAACTGTAAAATACCAAAAGCAATTGAAAATACTGTCCTTCAGTTTTCTTTCCTTTCTTTCCCACTTTTATATGTTCCCGCTAAAAATAATATTATCCTGTTAAAAAAATGTCCGTGAATTAAATTAAGAGTATAATTCACATCGTCAAACGATTCACTTCGTCCAGTAAGTCGGTAAACAAAGCCACCAATGTTAGCTGATGTTCTATAACGCCCAATGATCTTACCTAGCATTGAATCATTAGGTTAAATATATTATTGACAACCAGTCAACACATTGGTCAACTGTCTTGTTTTAACCACGTTGTTCGATTTAAAAAAAAAAAAAAAAGGATCTAGTCTAGCGACTTGAATATTCAACGATAGAAAATGTTCTGAAATAGAACATAATTATAAAAATATAAACCTTGAATAATGATACTAATAGTTCACCTCTCTGATGAATTTATTTAGTATTTTACAGACCACCAGTTTTTAACAAGAAACAAAACTTTGCCTTATGAATCGGCTTTTCGCAGGTTTATTTGCTGAGCCAGCCATTCAAGCCCTTCAAAAATCCCCTGTCCTTTCAAAGCACATGTCGATTGAATGTACCAATTTCGACTTCTCAACGCATGAAGATTTAAACTTTCGCTCAGTTCCGAGGCGCTCATGGCGTTCGGTAAGTCCTGTTTGTTTGCAAGTACAAGCAAAGCTGCCCGCTTGAGCTCTTCCTCCTTTAGAAGTCTGTAAAGCTCATCTTTCGCTTCTTGTATTCTTTCTCTGTCATTGCTGTCCACTACGAAAATAAGTCCTTGAGTTTCTTGAAAATAAAGCCTCCAGAGCGTGCGAATTTTGTCTTGACCACCGATATCCCAAACGGTAAAAGTTATATTTTTGTATTCTATGACCTCAACATTGAATCCAATTGTTGGTATAGTGTTTACGGCTTCGTCGAGTTTTAAGTGGTATAGTATTGTAGTTTTACCCGCAGCGTCTAAACCAACCATTAGTAAACGAAGCTCTTCCTTCCCTATCAAACGACGAAACAACCTCATCATTATATTCCCCATATTTTTGGCTGTCTTTTTCAGACTCCCGCGAGAAGTGAAGACTGAACATAGAAATCGATTTCCGTGACCTGCTATATAGGTTTTGCGCATGCGCTTACGACACCTGTTTGGTCGCCTGCTTTCATTGTCTTGTTTACTGGTATAGAAACGTAATCCCAACGGAGGTGTTTCTAAGTTCTATGTAGAAAACGATATGAATATGAAGGTACCTTGGCGACAAAACCTATTGTTAAAGAATTATAGTTCAGTAACACCTTGAATCTATTATTTATTTTCTCTTCCAAGAAAATAAATGTAGCCAAGTTTAATCAGTGTATAAAAGTATTTTAAATAATTGTTTCTCAAAAATATTTTTTGTTTAGAATCGAAGGAAACTTTTAATAAGATAGCTAAATTGAAAATTAGTGAAGTGTATGAGCGAAATACTTTTACGTTACCATGGTGACTCTAGCTTTCACGTGGCGTGAGAAACTGGGCCGTTCTATAAGCAGCAGGCTAGCGCCGGGAAAGAACTTACGGAATCATGAAATCAAATTTTTCTCTGTAACATTAAGGTCCATAAGAAATCAGGATTTTGCTCCAGGAGCAGGCAGCAATTCGACTCTAAATTTTTCTTAGCAGAGCGAATTTTGTTCAGATAGACCTATTTAGCTTCGAATGCAAATTGCCCATTTCAGACCACGTGACATTCTCTTGGGAATTGTTCTTTTGTGATGAACATGTTAGAATATTAGCATACGATCAACAACCAAGAGTGGCATCACGTAGTCTGAAATGGGTAAACAAACATTCTGTCCCCCTCATCAACAAGCCGTGACCTCATTATAAAATAAGGCAATTCTAGTGGTAGCGGTTTTAGATTTTTCCTAAGCGGTACCGAACCACTGATTTCAACCCCAGGCATTTTGCATGTGAGCCCCTTCTTTGGAAATCATTAATCGCGTCGCCAGCCTCAGGCAACCTAAGCAGTACATCTGTGGTTTTTACGAGCGAATTTACAGTAAATGCATGTGGCAAAAAAATACGTATTTTTCATTTAGATATATTTGAACTTATTTGAACTCTATTTCTCTTGGTCACTGTGCGTCTTGTTTTTGATTGCTGGTAAGCTGTAGTTAATTAGGACGAGCGTGGATTAGTATCGAGTCAAATAACCCCACGGGAGGGGGGCTGGGAGGTAAAGGACAAAAGGATTATAGAGGAACTGCCGCCTTAACACACCGAGACGTGTGTTGAATTTCCCATTGCACCAGTAACGGATAATTCTAATTGGTCAATTGGACAAAAGGTCGATGACATTACTATATCCTCCCTGTCCATCAAACTTTGACGATTTTGCTGCGCTATTTTTCTTTCGTGCCTCGTCCCCAAGTCCCACCCCCAGGGGCGTTTAAGACTCGGCCCTAATCTTCGCTCGGTTTCTCATCAATGAAAATAC
>JAAAQI020142814.1:0-11819 GCA_011800005.2 Stichodactyla mertensii
ATAATAAAAATCACAATATCTTCCAAATACATATATCAGAAAGTACTTAAAAAAACCTATTTACAGTAATTAAGAATAAGAATAAGAATAAGAATAAGAATAAGAATAAGAATAATAATAGGAACTGTTGTCTAGACACTGTCCGCAGCAAGTTTCAAAACAAATTGTAAGCTGAAAAGTTATTCAATAAAACTATAATAATAATTTTTAAAAAAATCTTGAATTAATGAATAGCAAACAGAGAACCGAGAATTAATTAGAATTTTTGATAAAGTTCCACAAATGTATTTCAAAAAAAGCTTGTCGTCCCAAAAAGAAATGGACACTACATCTAGGTTAGGATCTAGGTCACTCAGAAACCATCTCGTATACAAATGATGCAGATGACAAGAACAAAAAGTGCTAGAAATGGCTTCTTTTGGCTGCCAGCAGAGCTGAATGTCTCAATATTAATCTTTTGCCTTTGTCGTTTGACCACGACAATTTTTTTTCAAGACAAATAGCTGTAAACATTTTTTAGACCTGCTCTCCAGCTATAGCATCAACGGCATTTGCGTCGTTAAATCACTTTTCTATTATTGCTGGTATTATTGGTAAGCTTGTTCAAAGTATCAAAATTTCCTGTTAGTGAAAAAGAAGTCCAAAAATCGGATGAACGCGAGATTTCGTCTGATATAAGGGAATCTGGATTTCGGAATCCAAGAAATTTGGCTTTTGGAATCCGGAATCCAAGACTTGGAATCCAGAAACCAGTATCATTCCGGAATCCCTTACAAGGAGAAACGGGATTGGGACACCACATAGAGGGGCAGTAGGCCTACAGGGTGGAGCTTCAGGAAAACAGGTCAAGAGGAAGAAGACGGGGCACCAAGGCGGAGGATTTAATCAAATTTTCTCCGAATTCTTACCACTGGATTTCTTTCTCTTTTCAGATCGCTTTGAAGGAAGCACTTTTGAAAAAGCGGAAGAAATGAACATACTTGCTGTCAGTGACGTGTCGTGCAACCAAGTAGTTCCTTGCAGAAGGGCGGGTCATGTCGGACAGGGTGAACTGACGTCAACCAAAGAAAATTCTGTCTATTACCGCTTCTGATGGCTGGCTTATCAGTGAAAAGTTGGTTGGATTTCAGTTTAATCTTTGCACTCGCCCTGGGGTCTGTCCTTGATAACCGCACTAGTTAGGCATTCCAACCTTGTCTGCAACGAATGTCAAAAATCGAGTCAAATACTTAATTATTCCAACTCTAACCACAAGGCCAATAAACCAGAACATCTACGATGAGTTTGTTTTGCAGTGATAAAGTTATAGAAGGGCTTTGGGTTGTCAGTTTAAGTCACCATAGATAATGTTTCAGCAGTGTCCATTTATCGGCTTAGCTCTAACATTGCACGTGCCTCTAAGTATGCAGAAGATGTTGCGTGACCTAGCGCAAAAAGTGCATACAGCCGTTAATCTCCGGGCCTTAATGTGCACCTATTGAGTTACAATCTAGTAGTTTAGGGCAATAAAAGTCTTAATCCTTGAATCTGCTGTTCTTGCCATTCAAAGTAGTTTCTATGATTTTTGCTGCATATTAGTTCCACGAGTGAGATTCTTTCAGCGAAGGTTAACCCTGTGTATTGTAGTCCTCGTGGGTCAATGCGCATCGCCCCGTACTGTAAACAGGCGGTGCTTTGCGTGTGTTTGTTGATGACGGTACAACTCACGTCCTTAATATGATTTCGATGTAATGGACAAGTGGCATTTTCTGCAAGTCGACACGACTTAGGACATGCTATTCTTTCCAACCACTTCTTTCGTCTAAACGTCTAAATCTCAGTCTTAACGAAGTCTGTAGTTTTAATGACTTCGTTTTAGCTATTCGCCGAGTTTTATCTTGTATTATGTCATCTATCTAGAGTCTGCATGTCTCGTAGAGACTACAGAGAGATTCTGTTCACTTCTAGCACCAGATGTTTCAACTTAACAGCTTACGCAATGGGATATCTTTCTAACTTTTTACCAAAAGTTAGTTAAACAAGGAGGTATTGATTGCTAGTATTAAATCACACACCCGGGAGGCTACAATGTAGGTCGAGTTTGAAGGAACAAGGACACTATTTGCTAGTCCAAGGAAGACATGCATGATTTGACATTCAAGCTACGACCTATATCATTTAACTACATTAAATTATAGCTCATCTTTGAGGTGGGCGCGTCTGTGGTTCAATACAGTACTACTGAATAGAATCTAATAATAGCCGCGCCCAAAGAAAGGTCACTAACTTCATCATTTAGGCAACTTTGTGGTTTTATGAAGTATCTTGAACAGATGTAGTAGAATTAATCTTTGTTTTCTCAGCTACTCAAAGAGTCACACAACTACGATGATATTTTATCAAATGCAGGATTTTCTTCAATCACTTACAAGCAATTCTCAACCTTTTTTTTTTTTGTCCAGTGGAAAACGTTTTTGAGTACTTACAGACTTTAATTCCTAGTAAGCAATATTAATGCTCGTGATTAAAAGACAAAGGGAGGTAGGTTGTGAAAAGAAGCGGAACTTGAAGTTGAAGGCAGGAAAACGGGCTGTAATCTGACCAATTTTCCGGCTAAAAAGCCGAGAAAGTGTTAAATTCTCCACTATTCGACTAATATTAAAAGATGTAGAAGTACTTAGGACTAGCTGTCGACAGCAGAGTTTCGATCTGATACATGCACTCGCTCGCTCTTTGTCCCTCTCTGCTATCACTTTGGAGCGAAAGCATTAGTTTTAGTTCCCTTTAACTAGTACGCTGACCCCTTTTCCTTGTTTCAACGCTAATGTGGATGGCAGTTTGCAGTACCTCCTTGATATCTTGACCACTGGTGATCGTGCTTTTCAAATATTGTTATACACACTCGCAACTGACATTGTTTTCTGAGTGGTGATTTGAAAGCGATTGGCCTTCGCGGATATTGAAACACGTCAGTGACTCAAATAGAACCGCTACAGATAAGAAAATTGTTAACTCTTTCCTCTGCAGGTCCCCCTCGTTCGTGATAATTAGATTTAGGCGAAGTGCTTCCTTTAGCAGTGGCCTTCTGAATGATATGGCCCCGCCTGTGCATGCGATAGCCGACGGGCAAGATTTGAAATGTTTAAATATCTAAAAATTAAAGACTTAAGATCCTAAAGATAGAGGGTAAATATTACAATGGCGATGTGAGTCGAGCTTTTTTGGCAGTACGGCATTGCAAAGTGGGAACTGAAAGGAAGAAAGGAAAGGGAGGAAGGAATAATATAAAAGGAAATATATTGAAGAAGGAAAACGAATAAAGAACGAAAGGGAGAAAGAAAGAAAGAAAACGGATCATAGCTCACAAAGAAATTGATACATCTCAGATTTGAAATCTTGGCATGTCCATCATCAGATCTAATTTGACGTTCAACTGGTCAAAAATCTTACACTGTTAGGAACAATAAAGAGAGCATTATCGCCAGAGAAAAGCTATATGAAGGTCCGACAATAATGAGATCGGAGCAGTGGGATGATTCCAGAAACCTTACTACTGTTGAAATGCCATCCCTGCCGCTCGTTCGCCTATTCATTCGTTTTTAAAATGATTTAAGAGTTTGCTCCTGGCTGGTTGGCGCTATTTTTAAGGTGACAACTGTAAATCGTCATATGCGCTTTGACGTCAAAAGATGTGCAAAGAAAGTGTTAATTTCTGGAATTTCTGAAAATGATAGCGTTAGCTTTTGCTAATTCGCCAAAAGCGGTTACTTTGCAAAGCAGTAAAGGAGTAAAATATTCGATCCAGGTCATTATGGACTATGACGTCCGAAGTGAAGATGCCAACAACGATCGATCCAAATATAACCGAATCTTTCTGCTTTATTGTCTATAAATAGATTAAGGTTACGAAATGCAGTTTGTTTTGTTTGAAAGTCTCTTACAGCTGTTTCACAAGACTTTCGAGTCTGACTTAAGGCAGTATTTACACAGTCCCTAAACTCCTACAAAACTACTTTCTGTGCTGAAAGAAATTAGTGGAAAAAGAAATAATGATTTTATGAATAGCAATAGGAGTAACATTTCTTTCGTAGATCAGTTTAGTAAACTTACTGCTTCAAAGTTAGATAAATTTAGAATTTTTCTTATCAAACATTTATCACAATTTTAATCAAAAATATGATAAATATAAATAAAGACATATTTATTCTAAGGTTTCTTATTTTCTTCTCAAGAAGAATAAAAAGGACTGATTTACTTTTTAGGAGAAGAAGTATTATCTGGTAAATGTGGAAAAAAAATTAAGCAGGTCCTACCGAGATTCGAACTCGGATTGTTGGATTCAGAGTCCAAAGTGCTAACCGTTACACCATAGGACCTTACTTGTCATTTACAGACGAATATATTAAATTTAATCGTTTGTGACTTCACTCCCGACTTCTGTTCGTGGATATTTTCGGCAACTCGTCGTTGACCCGAAGATGACACGAGGTTTAGGCGTGCCGTTATCGGAACGCAAAAATTGCTAAAGCCGAACCAAAAAAGGCTCGATGACGACATTACCTTATTATGTTCTCCATATATGGACCGGCCCATAACAAAAGGTATATGTCTGTTGTCATAGCTACAAGATCCCTGGGTAATAAAAATGTGAGCGGCTGATTTCACCTCTATTATTAGGCATTGCATAGTCAGTGTAATGTTGAGTTCGTAAACTAATGAAGTTATCAAAAAAATATTTCCAAGGAAATTAACTGTATCACTTCTCAAAGCTTTGGCCTTGATTCAAAATACAAATCTCGGCACTGAAAAATACTGGAAATTTCAGCAAGAACTTTGACTTTTTGTCGAGATTATTGCTCGCTGCAACGGACATAACTTTTATATTGTGCTCTATTCTTGAGCACGTAGCGTACTATCGACAAGATACGAAGGATGAATGAAGCAGTTCTTATACGGTGAGGCTAATT
Source organism: Stichodactyla mertensii (assembly GCA_011800005.2). Classification (NCBI taxonomy): domain Eukaryota; kingdom Metazoa; phylum Cnidaria; class Anthozoa; order Actiniaria; family Stichodactylidae; genus Stichodactyla; species Stichodactyla mertensii. Next base: position 4,947 of record JAAAQI020142814.1, read on the forward strand.
ATCTGAAAAACAAATCTTATTCATCAGAATACTCAGTAAATCTAGCGAGCAATGCAGGTCTGAACAACTCTTGGCTTTATTCCATTCACAGTGTTCTGATAGACGATGGAACGCCAAGAGTACCTCTACCGTTCCGCATTCAACTTTCTCTCACGGGGCTACGTTTTAAGCAGATGATAGAAGCTCAAGAAGGCTTTGGAGTAAGCGAACAAGAATTATACTTCCAAAATAACCAGGTAAGAAAAATCATCGCCTAATGCACTATTGCATTGAAACCCTTTGAAGCCGTATTTGTATTCAAACGTTCTATTGAACATGAACGCCGTTCAAGGTCTGTCACGCGTTCGTAATTCCAAAACTAATTCTATTCTGTTCTCGAAGCGTAGGTTTTGATTTTTGCTGCATTAGTTTTTTATGTTTATTAGAATTTCGAGGGGTTTCCAAAGTGCGCTAGGTTTCTTTGATTACGGAGTCGTTAGCATCAAAGAAACGTGTTTCTTTCATGCATTCTTTGCATGTCATCCCGACCACAAAGAGGAAAGGTCTGTATTGATTTTCCATCTCCTTTTCTTCTTCCTCCAAAAGAATATAACAAAGATTGACTGCGCAGACTACACCGAGTACGCCATCATCCCCAGTGAACGCGTTTTTCCCTGAAATTTTTTTTTATTTCACGCGGGGTGCCTTTGATGCCATAACGTGACCCGTTTGCACGAAATAGTATTGTTATTATGCATAGATTTCCTTTCATCTGCTCTAGTGTTTGATCAAACTTCCTGACCATCTATAACCCTTTTTAACCTTTGTTTTCTTTTGAAGCTATTGGACAACCTAACACTGGGACAGCAAGGTGTAACTGATGGATGTCACTTGGATCTCAGAGTGAATTTCCAAGGTAAGATTCGCTTAGTTCAAAAATGCGCGTAACAAATGATTTGCGCGTGAGTAAATACCTTTCAGGAAACTCCGTTTCTACGGGATATATTTTACGGCGGAAGTCCAAAGAATCTAGGACGTCCTGAAAGGATTACCAACGTGTTTCATTAGCTAGAATGAAGGGTAGTTTTGAGTAGCGAAAGGAAAGCATTCAACGTTCACGCGGAATATCGAGTTGGTTCTTTGTTCTGTAAAGCGCGCAAGGCCAAGGTTCGCGTAGGTGGATTGAGATTTGACACCTCGCATAGTTGATGGTCAAAGCACAATACATTACAAAAAAGTTGGCTGTTTCCGTCATTACCCTAACCACTCTTCAAGTTTGTAATACTCTTACAACGACGTATTTCACTAATGTTACTACATTCAATATTTTATGGCTGTCCTCTATGCGTGACTCCATATACGTAATCAGTATTAAACTTGCACGTTCGAGAACTTGGTAACTCTTTAATTTATTCAAACATTAACGTAGTATTCAAAATCCTAAATATTCAAAGAAACTAAACTTAAAAACACATGTATTTGTCTTGGAAAGGTTGTGGTTTTTGACAGTTTTTCGTGGTTATAACTTGGGTACTTGTAATAAAAATTGGAATTGTTTGATGGAATTCAGTTGTCCATCGGATTTAATTGAATTTTCGCTTAAACCATTTCAAAAAAAAGAAATTCATCAAATCGTGGTAGTAGGAGCTTTGTTTGCTTTTCATCAGATTCTCTGCGTTGGCGCTGATTTTTACGAGTCGAAGTGAAGTAGAAAGTGTTTGTTGAATGGGGGAGTAGATCAGTTCTTGGTGTCATAAGATCGTGAACAGATCTCTCTCTTGAACCCACAGCTGTAATGGTTCTCGTGGTGGACAAACTATGTCGGCAATTTAAACCACGATGAAAATGTCAAGAAAGTGAGTCATGTGTGGGATGGAGTGTGTTGGAAAGCAAACTTTAGGATGAAATTCCTGAAATTATAGGGTGGGTGAATGAAAGGATTTCTACAGTTGATAGCAATCGCAATTAACTTGTTTGGGGAAAAAAAACTTCAAGAATGAGATAAGATAACAAAAGCATACTCCACAACGTATATTTTTCTAAAATATTTCTCACAAAAATTCTAATCGTAAACTGTATAATTCAATACTATATGCATTAGTTTCTTTCCATGCATTGGATTTTAAGAAGGATAAATGTCCATAAAGTAGTTTAGGTTTGAGCAAAATATATGAAAACAATTGGTACAACCATCTAGGGGGGTATATAGTGAGGTCTCTTGCCTAGTATTGGCCTGTCTGTTGCATATCTCCCAAGTTGCTTGGTATCTGCTTCAAGCACTTAATTACAGTCCCTAGTAAGCATAAAAATCGTAAAATTTTATAAGTTATTTTTCTAAAAGTGTATTTCAAAGCTATAAATTGAAGATTTACATTTTCAGGATGGTTAAATGGCCATATTGCATTAAGCAATAAAGATGAATAAAAAAATATAAAGTCAGATATCATATTTATGAAGCTAAATTTATACTAGTATAATCATGTCAAGAACTAGAAGCTCAAATGTCAAAAGTTCTCAGAATTATGCCTGCAGAAGTAATTAATAAATTCTTGTTTCAGGGGTTTCTAATTTGCACACGCCCTAAAATGTATTTGGAATCTAGCACATTCTCAAGCATATTGGTATTAATTACATTGAACAGAAAGAAGAGATAAAACCAGGGTAAAATGCCATCACAAGTGTTTAAATCTTATAGGTTTCTTTGAAAAGTCCTTTTTAGAAATAATAATTTAGAACAGTGCTATCTTGTTTAGTATTTGCTGATATCTCAATAAGATTTTATATTGCTATTAATTAACAACCAAGTAATTTGTATTTTTCCAATATAATCAAAACTGACTTGAGGCATTATTGTACAAAAGGATATGCACAAGCCTACAATATAAAATACAAAAATAATTAGTCAGTTTGCTTATTTTCTGTAAATTTTTGCCTTTGACCTCAATAAGCAACAATTCAAATTCAATGAAAATGAATGTTCATTGAAAATTTTTTACTGTATTAAAACTCAATTATAGATGAAATTGTATGATTAAATTTTGTAATTTGACACTTTTCTCCATCCAATAGAAATTCCTTCTCCAACAAGAAAGAAGGGAAGCACTTCAGAAGCTGAGGATTGTGTTGTACCTGATATAGATGATGAAGATAATGTTTTTAACTTTGAACAGCCACGAGTACCTCCAGGTATTGATGAGTGTTTAAAAATGAAATGAAAAACAAATATCTTGAAAGAAATTCTTGTGCTTTAATTATTTTATTTTGACAATAAGTTTAGTACTTGGATTTTAAAATCATGAAAAATGATTCATGCCTCCAAAAATGTACCTATTAATCCAGTCCTCTTCTTCGTTTCTAGATCCTCGCGTTTGGTCAAAGTGGGAAGTTCTTGAATGGTTAAAATGGGCAACTGAAAGATATAATGTACGAGACGTTTCAGCTGACAAGTTTTTAATGAATGGCAAAGGGATGTGTATGCTTTCACTAGAAGGATTTATGTTCAGAGTACCTCGTGGTGGTGATTCATTATATAAAGATTTTCACAGAAGACTATCTGCTGCTGTTGAACAATCTCGACATTTGCAGAGCTTTATGAACAGAGGACGAAGTGCCCCCGGCCCTTCAAATTTTTATTATGTTTATTGAACTAGCTTGTAGGAAACATTATTTATTTTATGTACAAAAATATGGGAAAATATATAGTTTACTAAAGACAACAGTGTACATTCATTGTATGCTATTTAAATGGAGAAAAAGAAGTTTCTTGTAAATATTAAAAGCTTTTTGAGAGAGAAAACACTAAAATAGGAAAGATTGAGGTGGACTGATCTAACATATGACAGGACTTTTTTACTTTGAACTGGATGTTCATGAATTTCAGCAAAGTTGTTTTTTTTCTTATATAATAAGATTATCAACACTGTTCTTAATGTGTACATGATTATGCTTCAAGAAAATAACAATTCAACATGAAGAATCCAAAACTCAGAGCCAGGATTAAGGACAACTTGAACTGAATCTGTAATGTTCCAGGTTCTGATGCTGTTGGTGTTCTCATACCAAGAAATTATGACCAATTTATTGCTTGTACAATTAGCATTTTTCTTCCCTTCAATTTCACTTTATTCACAAGTTCATGCAAGTTTTATTTAGTTGGAGGGGGATTGTTGTTATCTTTAAAATGATTTCATTTGCTGAAAAAGAGAAATAAAAATAAAAAAGAATTCAAGAACTGAATATTAATCTGCAATATCAAATTATGTTGCTACTTTTGAAATATTGCTTAGGGTTACTGAAGCAGAAAAAAAATTGCATCCCATGCTTGTGTTTGTTGGTTAAATTTTGTAGAGTTAAAGAGTGCTGAAAACTTACCACTACAAATAAGACCTTTGTACAGTAGTTACACTGGGTTACCTGTTGTATTGTGCTGATCACAAATGGTAATCAACAGGTTACATTGTGGTGGGTCCAGCGGAGATAAGTCAACTAAGGGTGTGTGGGTCTGGCAGAGGTGTGTGGGGTACAGGGGAGAGAGGTGTGAGTCCAGCATCAGTGTGTTAACCAGTGTAGTGTGGGTCCATTAGCAGTGGGTTCACCAGAGGTGTGTAGTTCCAGCAGAGGTGTATGGGTCCAGGGGAGAGAGGTGCGAGTCCAGCATCAGTGGGTTAACCAGTGTGGCATGGATCCATTAGTGGTGGGTTTATCAGAGGTATGTGGGTCCAGCGGCGTTGAATATTACTTCTACTAATAATCAAATGTCCATCATTCAATGAGCAGTGCACACCAGTCTCGAGTGAAATTTTGGAAGCACAATTTTATTACTGCTTGAAGAAATTTTCGTTACGTTCATCATAATGATGCTTGTAAGTACAGAGAAGATAATTCCATGTTTCATAAGATTATTTTAATAAATTAAAATAATAATTATTTTAATTAATTATTAATAATTATTTTAATAACTTAATTTCAAAAAATCAAACGAGATCAATTCCAAGCGCACGAAATCAGTGCGCTCACGTCGAACAGTTTACCAATACGATAACTAACTCACGAACATTGTAATTTTAAGGTTTTTTTATCCGGAAAATTTAGATAAATTTTTCTTTATCATACATACTGAAAATAGCAAAAGAAAACAACAAAAACAACAACAACAACAACAAAAAAAAAAAAACAAAAGAAAACAAAAGAAAAAAAAAAAAAAAAAACGAAACAAACTGGGAAACCATTTTCTTGAACAAACTTCCATGATTCTACTCTAAAATGCTGGGTGTAATTGTTCGGTGAAGTGCAGTGAACTTGACAATCATCAAATTGAACATTGGCTGCTGTAAAGATGAGCAAAGAATCCATCGCTTTTCTTCAAAAGTTTTTCAGGTTTATCGAACTCCGTCACATGGCCATTATCAAGAACCATTACTCGGTCATAATCAATGATAGTACTCAGCCTGTACGGAATAGTAAGGATAGTACTATTTTTGAACTTGGAACGGATCAGCTCTTGTATTAGACGATCTGTTTTGTAGTCAACACCAGCAGTTGCCTCATCCATGACTAGTATCTTCGTGTTGTGGAGAAGCGCTCTTGCAATGGCGAAGAGTTGCTTTTCGCTTTGTCCGAGCGTGGAGCAGCATTCCCCCATGTCCTGGTATAATTGTTTTGGAAGTGCTTCCACCCACGCCCGAATATGCGTCTTCTCAAGAACTTCCCAGATTTGCCTGTCTGAGTGTTTTCCAAATGGGTCGACATTGGCGCGCACATTACCGCAGAAGATTACAGGGTCTCTGGTTATGATAGAAATTCCTTGACGCATGCGCTGAACGTTCATTCCCTTTACATCGACGTCGTCAATGATAATCTGGCCAGCTACTTCCGGCATGCGGAAGAGTGCGTGAATGAATGCTGATTTCCCTTTGCTGTCTCTACCTACGATTCCTATCTTCTCGCAAGGGTTGATCGAGATTGTCAGGTCCTTCAGCGCTTTCTTCCCGGTGCCGTCTTCGTAGGTCAAGCTAACGCGATTGAAGTTTATTCGCCCTGCACTCGGCCATGGCTCGTGTGGCAGGGTCGGAATGCTGTAGCCTGGCTCTGGATCGATTTTTGATAAGTCCATCACCCTTTGAACACATGTCATGTAGCTGTCCACGTCAGAGCAACGCTTAATACCATATACGGACATTTCACAAGCCATTTGGATGGTGTAGACTAATGATATGCCTGTTAGAGCTGACAAAAGTAAAAATGTGCATTAATGGTTAGTTTTCTTGCAAGAAAGGCAGTGCGTTTTTGCTGACTTGAGCAATAGAGACTCCCAATGGTGCATTTTCGGACAGCAAAACTACTTAACATATGAAAGTTATGACGTCAGAGGAGGAGCAATCCTTTAATACCTGGTTCCAAGTTCATTAAGTGCGCTCCGAAGACGACTATAGACAAAAACATCACACACAGCAAATCGATGCGTAGACCAATCCAAGCTTCGCAAGTGACGGCAGCAAAACACGCTTGGCTATATGTGTCTTGATGCCTGATGAAAGATTAAAAATGAACATGAACATGAACATGAATCGCATGGCGGCATAACGTACAGTCATGAAGGATAGGGGTGCGAACTTAAGCCTCTCGTTTTGAAGCCATCTGAATCAGAGCTAGATTTCCAATTTACAGGCCTTCACAAACAGTACTATAATTAATTTGCTTATTGATATTATATCGTGTAAAGTCATGAGTTGGTAACTGAATATAAAGATTCGTTAACTGCAATTCCTCAATTCCTCAAATGTAAATTCTGGATTTTTCTTTCTTTCATTTTAATTGATTAATTTAGGACCATACATCCAGACATCGATTGCTGAAGCGTCGTATGGCAGGGCGAAACCATTTACGGGTCAGCTG
>JAAAQI020142825.1:0-11817 GCA_011800005.2 Stichodactyla mertensii
TTTGATATCTCACTCGTTCGCTGCGCTCACTCGTGAGATATCAAATTGAACACTCGAAGATAAATTCCATATCTCCGAGCGCCCATATATTATTCTCTATTTATTTTATTTCTATGAAGCCCATAGGTCGGCTGACAGACTTAAGCTACACTACTTGTGATTAGAATTTATTTTTCGTTTCTTTTCGTCAATACAATGTATGAAATTAGCCGTGGATATTTTGATTACAAAATACAAAGAAAGGCATGGAGCGGTGTTTAAGGTTGAGTAAATGACGCCACAGACCCCGTTAAAAATTTGAAGAAATATAATACTTCCCATAGGAATATTAAGAAAAAACTTAACCGGTGATTATTAGACCCTTAAAGATTATAACAGCGAGGTATCAGCTGAATTAAATCTTGGACGACTTTCGTCCAAGTGCCCCTTTAAGTTTGTCGATTACTACTGACCTTGCCAACTTTGTTACGATGATGTTCTTCATTCTCAAAATGCAATCTGCTGTTATTGACCTCATCCAATAACCTCTGAGCTTGTTCCTGATAGTCACTGGAGTCAATAGCTTCCTCAGCCTCGTCCTTCCACTTCTTGAATATCCCCCAAGGATTGAAAGCTGGGTAGACAAACAGACAGACCATAAGTAAATACTTAGCAAGGAAGGCAAATAATTAAATGTTTCTTACTACAGTAAATGTATATTTTCAGGCTTTGCCTTGGGCCTAAGCCAATCAAAATACTGCACCCTGAGAATGTCAACGAACTTACGGCTGGGCTTGAACAAGTTTCTCTCAGTCAAAAGTATTCGTTTCGAGGCGGAACTATGACGTCACACATCATCCGGGTTATCTAAACTGAGCTGGCTTGAACTGTGACGTATTCAGAATGGATCAGTTTTGGCGTGAAAAGATTGACTGAAATCATCAAAGATACTTCTACAAAATACTTAAGATTCTTGAAGTGTAAAGACGATTACTTAGTGGATGTCATAATATGACAAGAACAATTGACTGTTTTCCTCCTGACATACTTCATATTCCTCCTTAATTTTGTTGAGATCTTGGCAGTCGATACTGATCTCAGTGCATGATTTCAACCATAAATACAAAGAAAGGCTACAAAATATCGCCGGTAAATCAAAAAAATCTTAAGAATCTTAGCAAGAGAGAAATCCATGTAGTTCAACCCGCGTAGACCTCTGATTATACTCACTTGGACTTAGCTTTGATCTTTTTAGTCATACTTCAGTCATGCGGAATGATCTCAAAGACAGCATTCCATTGTTTATGAAATATTTCAAGAGCAAACGCATTTGCAGAAATGACAAAACACGAGAAACATTTCGTTTATTCCTTTAGACGTTACTTTACTAAAACGGAAACTCGTTCTATCGATCAGTATTCCAACGCCAAGAATAATAAATACAGTATCTCACTACCGGACGTCCTACAGTGACCAAGAAGAGATATTTCGTAAACATAGAAGGTCTTTTTCATCAATTTGCCCGTAGACTTTTCTCAAATCTCCAAAACTCAATAAAAGTTACAGCGTTTTGAGTTAGTTTAACTCTGATTCCTGAAGACTAAGTTTAGAATATTTCAACTTAAAATTGTTGTGTTATAAATCGCTCTTTCCTGACGCTTTCGTCATGGGCAGGAATGTCTGCAAAGAACAAATAATTTTTTGTGGGCTTTTGTAAATGATTATTTAAGAATGTTTGCGAAAAAAACCTTTGTGTACAAGTAGCAGTATTTCACAAACATTCTATCAAGCATCTAAAAACATAAAAACATATTTTATGATCAATTGATAGACTTGTTAGTTGAAGGTAAACATGTTCTTATATTACATTTGAGTTTTTGCTCGGGTCTCTGAAACAGCACCATAAGCTTGACTTGATGAAAACACGACATTATTTCATGAGAGTATATCGTAACGATGCAACCAGCGTAGAGCTTTGGTAAAGAAAACTTTAAGGGAAAACTGAGCAACTTTCTAGCGTACGATAAGAAAGAAGTCGAAACGCCACCTTGACTTGGACTTTGGTTGCTCACAGATAAGATTGTAGCTGGTAACTTGTAACTCTTACAAAGGCTAGACAAATTTAAATAACTGAAAAAGCGATTCCTAGAATCTCTAGAACTCTCTTTGCTGTCTAAGTTAAACCGTACGACGAGTAAAAGCTTGAAATCAAAGCAAGCAACAAACAGTAAGTGCTGAAAATCTGGATAAACGTCTTTTCCTTCGGTTTTTCGACCAAGAACTACGAAATTCGTTTTGAATTCCATTTGGACAAGGAATCAATTCGATGGAAATCAAAAACACCTCTTACAAAACTGTCCCGGGTGTACAACTCGAGTATAAACGTGCACCTACTAACGTAACTGGAGAAGTTCTTTTCATTCTCGTGACACGATTATGTGAGGATGCGCCATAAATATCGACGTTAAGTGAGTTTTCTACATCATACATACCTTGAGATAGGGACACACAAACCAAAAACACGACAGTCGTAAGCTTCATGGTCTTTTCTCCTCCAAACGAATTTCCAAGTATTCTTTGTTTTCTTGCACAACGAATTGACTGTAAACGTCTTGGTACCGATTGCGCGGAATGACGTTCTGCTTAGTATTTAAATCCATGCCCAGCCGACGACAGACAAGAAGCCGGTTTGGTTAGTTCTCCCAGCGTGATTGGCTCGACACGTTTGCTTACCGGAGTGTAGATTAATCCTTAAACAATCGGCTTCCTGTCCCGACCTTTAAGACACAACGGAAATGACGATGTATGCATTGGCCACGAAGACCCTGTTAACTAGGCTTCCTTTCCTTTCCTCCACGGTCCTCAGCCAGCGAAAAGGAAAATCTTCTTATTTTTGGCTTAGGTTACTTCAAACTTTTAGTCAGTTTCTAAGGAACAAAGATTCGTGCTGGTCCGGTAAAACCTCACGATAACACGTGTTGTTTCGTGATCAGGACTACCGTGAAGGTAGCGATCTCTTGACGCTTTGATTGGTTCCGTCAATTTAGTACCGTATGTTAGTTACCGTATGCCATGACTTTTTGAAAACTTGGCCTTAACTAGTGAACCTTCCTACTGTCAATCATATCGAATAAATTTCCCACCCACTTTGTTATTCTTTCTTCGCGGTTCTTAGGTTTCACTAGGTAGCTGTTATCTATGAAATAACTTTTTTTAAGCAGGTCAGTAGCTCTCTTTCTTTATCGCGTGCGGTTAATTTAGCCTGTATTGAAATGTATAGCCGTTTCTTCCTCGTAGGAGGGGTGGGGGAGATGCGACTGTACACACTAATTCTTCTTCTTTTTTTTTCTTCATACATTTTTCCTCTCACAATGAACGACCCTAAAAGTGGCACTGCGCACATTAAACCGGACTCCATTCCGACCCCACATCCCTCTTTCAACCCCACTTTCAATAAATAATACACGACCAGTTCAATCTGTTTTGTAATATTTTCTGACTTATTCTTCATACATCACAATGAGGCTCAGTGTTTTTGTGTGTAGTGATATTGCGTGCATTCCGTTCCACGAATATCACACTAACAATAGCAAGTCGTTACGGGTGAAGTCAAACTTTCAGTTGAATGATTTTACAAATCATATAAATGTTGCTCTCGGCTGACACGGTACGTCGAGCAAGCAGTAATGGAAGGTAGGGGAGTGGAGAGCTTAAATTTATTACTGCTTTTCTCAATATTCTACGAACTCGGTAGTTGCGAACAGTCCGTTGGAATTTGGTTTCTCACTGCCGCCAGTCAAAAATATCAAAGCTGATTATTTTTGATTGACGGCAGCGAAAAACCAGTTTCACAACAAGCCGTTGAAATGTCCGAGTTCGCAGAATGAATGAAAAGAATTTGTAGTAACCGAGTAAGGAGTCAAGGTTTCTAAGGGGTTGCCAGTGCTATTGTTGTTACTGTCTATTGGAAGTTGCATTCAGTTTGCATGTGCCCAAACTCCAATCAGTTTTATAGTTAAAATTTAACGTTTTGACATTGAAAGAAAGTTCATCTTTGTATGTCAGAGCCGTTTTATGTGTATTAGGGGTAGGGTGGGGTGGATGGGTGGTGATATGTGTATTAGGGGTAGGGTGGGGTGGATGGGTGGTGATAATTATAGAAAGCAAGCCCATAGAGAATTTGGTACTGGGATAGGAAAATTCTGAGAATAATGACATTGGGTTTTGACCACTACATCCGTTTGCTTAAAAAATTAAAGCGCGAGGAACGCCGGCAGAGAGACTTCCCTTATTTCATGCTAGATCTCGGATTCATAGTATGACGTTTGAAAGTATTTTTGTTCAAGTCAATAGCGAGTTGCACCTGTTGAAGCCAAGACAATTTGTGGAACGTCGTCGCCACCTCAAGGCTTGCCTTGGCAGATTCCCGGATGTCAAGTCCAGTCACATGACGATAAATCGCTGTCGACTGAACTGCTGGATCCTCACTCTTCGTTCTTTTTCGGAAAACGCCGTTCCCTTTCGGAAAATAATCGACGGAATTCGTCTTGTTTGTGATTCCATCGTCGCTTATTGCTTTTTCCGGATTCTCCTTTGGTTTGGATTTTTTATAATGATGTAAAAATTCCGAATATTGGGAGCCATTCTGTTTTATCGGCGGCATTTTGTCCGTGTGGTGAACGCGATCATTAATAATTTGCTTTGCTTTTTCGCCTTCCGGCAACCACGCGTTCTCATCACAACACGGCAGCGAAGTTTCTGTCACAAAAACCCGCTCCTTTTCAATATTGTCATGTCCTTTTTCAAGTATTTCATCAGAGACGAGGCGTTTATGACTAGGATTTAAATCAGACCGAATTAAATTTGTATTCTGTCCGTTAGTAATAGACGGCATGCTTTGTCGTCTATTTGTTGGTGTACTTGCCGCAGGAAATATAGAATTTTCTTCCGCTTTTTCTTCTCCATTGACGTACTCCAACGACTCCCAATTACTCTCCTTCCATCTGTAGGTTTCATATTGTCTTGTTTTCTTCTTTTTCTTCGCAGTCAACTGCGTTAATTCTTTCGAACCGTCTTGCTTTATTTTACTATGGAAACAAGAATCCGAGACAGCTGGTGGAAATTCAATAGCACTTCGACTCGAAATGTGTTTTGAATATTTTGTGTTATCTGATATTAATACTTCATTCGATTCTGTAATTTTGTCATCAACATGTTTCGCATCGACTGACTCCCCAATTGATCTCGTATTTATTGTTAACTCATCATTCTGAATGCTGGAACTTCTTATTGTCTTGAATAATTTCGAATTCGCTTCCATAGCACCTGTTTCGACTAATGTTTTCTTAGGGTCGTTATAGACTAATGCTAACTCAACCTTTGACGCCGATGTTTGTAGTCGTTTGCCATAACCATCGACATAAACTTTTTGCCCAACGGCGGCTTTTCTGTAGCTTCGTTTTTCCATAGCGAGTAAAAGAGGACTCGGGTTGTGCTTGTGAAACACTAGCGCTCTATCCTTCGCTCTTTCGCTCCATTTTTTAATCTTAGCGTACAAAGTAATAGTCAAACCTTCCATGCTTCGAGAGCGAAACTGTTCTGCTATAAGCAACTTGAAGCATTCAGTCTGTTTGTAGCGTCTAGCTATGTTACACGGCGTCAGACCATGGCCATCTTTGGCTAAAATGCAAGTGTAATTGTGGTGAATGAACTGGCGAAGACAATTCAGATGTCCTTGCTGGGCTGCTTCGTGGACGGGTGTTTTTAAATGATCAACATGAACCTCTCCATTACACCATTCCCTTATGGGATGTTCCCCTACAGGTTCGTCAGATCTTGCGCCAGATTTCATCAACACTGCAGCCAACTGAGGATACCCAAAGTGCGCAGCTATAAACAAAGCAACTCGGAGTTGATATTTCGCTGTGAGTGGATCATCTGCCATACTTATCATGTTCTTCAGTGTCGGTGTCAAGTGACCCTTGGTTGCTGCCTTTAGAAAACTCGCCCAGCCATCCCAAGTTTCTAAACGAACAACATCTCCAATATTTATGTTATAATCGTTAAGACAATGACAGTCAAACATTTCTTTGCCATCCGGGCTGATGAGTCGAAATACACTAACGTGTAAGCCTGTCTTGTCCATAATCATTGTTCTTAGTTCACCGACTTTGGTTTCCCAGACAGAAAACTGCTTGGTAAACTTTACCGTATTGCCAGAATAAACACAAAACACATTGAGATACGATTTGACATTTTCAACTAACTCGCATCTCAAGGTAGCTCCAGAAGGAATACTCAAATCGCTGTAAATCCAGTCATCTTCCAGCGAACCTCCAGCGAATCGTAAAGACATTAGCATATCATTTTCGTTCTCTTCATTTTGTACTGTGTCTAGATCGAATTTTCGCCGAAGCTGTTGTTTTATTTCGCCGACAGTTTGCTCTAAGTCGACGTCAATACAGTACCGTTCGTCCTTGAACAGAACAAAAACCCTCATTTCTGTTTAGAACCCAATAAACGAACCATTGCGGTGAAGAAAGTATCGTAAATGCCGAGCACAAATCGAGACTGAATGGATATTGAAATACAGCACCAGCGAAGTCGATTGAGTCGGTCGCTAAGGAAACTACATATAAATAGATGGATAAAATACTAATGACTTTATTATATTGGTTTGACTGAGAAACGCTTGCCACAAGACGAGTCGTTCGTCACCAGTAGAAGCTAACGTATGACATCTGACGATTTGAGAACTCAATCGCTGTCAAGCTGCGTCGAAATGTAAACCGAGAAACCACTTTTTAAATGCTTTAAGACTCAAAATTATGTCTTTCTATTGTACATGGAAATCCCTCGACAAGAAGATTTAATGGACCGATCGGAGCGTCTTTTGTTTCCTCAATCAAAGAATTCAATTCTTTTCTTTCAGAAATTCAATTGAAATTGGGTGAATTTTTCGTGAAAGTACTTGAGTCTGTTAAAAACAATAACATCTTGTTTATAGCTCCATCAATGTTTTTCGATCCTGGTGTCTGATGTCCCACGGTGAGCAGCATTTTGAAGTTCAAACGATGATTTCCGAAGTTAAATAAAATCAATTTGACCAAAAAAAGAGAAAAAACAATGCCAGCTTTTCCTCCGCTTCTTGTCTTTGAATTTTATAACAACGGAAAACCAATTAAAATAATTTCATCCGATTAATTGTTTTTCGCTAGGTCACGTGGTGAGGGGGCAATATTTTCAGAAGATACTTAGAGGCTTTGATACAGATTTTTGAGCAGCCTTAAAGTACGAAGCTGTATTATCATGCTGTTTTCTATTACTGCCGTTTTCCATTGTTATGTTACCAAAATTAAAGACCTTGTTTAAGATATCTTCGTACTGACCCAATATTTTGGCTGGCAAGTCGTCTTGGGATTAAAAAAAACAAAAATTACAAACTGAGGTTTACTTTCTTTTATTTCGCACTCAATGCTTATCTAATTTACATTAAAAACTTTGCCATAATTACTCGAAACCATTTTTAACTATAGTTTAATTTCTTTAACCAATTACATTTTTTCTACGAACCTTCTTCTAACCAATTAGATTGCTTGATCTAGTAATATTTTTACTTCATAGAACAATAAAAATATTCTTTTAAACGAAACGTGGCTCATAAAAATCGCTTAAATTTTCCTATCTCGTACCCAGTCATTACTCTCATGTTTAAGATTAAATAGTCTGGATAATGCTTATGGTTATTAGAGCCAATTCTTTCTAGGACAGATGTGGAGGAAAAGAACTGGGTAAAAGCTAGGATCAACTCACTAGCTTGTCTTAATGTTGTTTGGTAAATAAGGGTCTGACTAAGGAAAACTTGGGAAAGTCTCTATTGCTCAGAATCGGTTTTGATTGTGCCGAAAACTATTAGGAATACAAGACCCAAAAAATAGACCATTTGCACGAACAGATCACGTGATAACAACCCTCTTAAATCAACCACTAATGTCAAAACGAACTCCAGAAACGGAAGGAGCATCTCGATATTACAATCGAAAATTTTATTAGGATTTGTATGGGAAAATGTGCTGGACAGCAAGCTTGTGCAGTCCAGTACATTTTTCCATACAAACTCTTTTAGAAATCGTTTAATTTTATATTTCCTGCCATTTTTCCTGTGTCAAACATTTTGAGCTGAAACTTCACCTTCTTACTAATATCGAGATGCTCTTTCCATTTCTGAAGTTCATTTTGACACTGGTGCTTGATTTAAGGGGGTTGTAGTCACGTGGTCTGTGACCACAAAATGCCTATTCATGAAAACGGGCCAAGTTTTATTGGAGAGATTTGACATGTGTGGTTGGTCGGTGGGTGTGCTGGTCAGTTGGGGTAAATTTATCGATTATGAGTTGACAATGGCTACGGTAAAGGGCGATAGGTTGGTCGGTGGGTGCAGGGGTGAAATGGTGGATGGCCCGGGTTCTTCGGTTAGTGTACACCAATTCATTATAGGGGCGGATCCAGAAATTTTCAAGGGGGGTGTCCGAAAAGAAAAAAGGTGACGATATAGTGACGTCGTTAATAATCCTGTTCTGACTTATTTAATTTGTACTTAAATTTTCGAGAAACAGAAATCTTGAATAATAAGAAGACATATATTTACTAAAAAAGTTTTCACAATTGGCCCGTGGGGGAGAGGGTGTCCGGTGCACCTAGGGTAACCCCCCTGGATCCGTCCCTGCATTATAGGATGACCCTGTAGACTGTTTACAGGGCGATAGGTTGAGCTGGGGGAGAGGTACGTGGGTGTGATGGTTGGTGGCTGGTCGTTGGGTGCGTGGGTGTGATGGTTGGTGGCTGGTCGGTTGCAGGTTGGTCGTTGGGTGCGTGGGTGTGATGGTTGGTGGCTGGTCGGTTAATCGGTCGTAGGTTGGTCGGTGGGTGCGTGGGTGATGGTTGGTGGCTGGTCGTTTGGGGAATACAACTAAAATATAGTATGGGGTAACACGACTGGTATCAGACTCTCCACAAGTTCAGACTAGAACATTAGACTATTATTTATAGCTCTTTAAACTGGGCAACAGACAACTAGAAATGCTAGAATGGTGGCGCAACATTAAGTCAACCTAACTGGAGTCGATTCTTCTCGTGCAATTTCAACATGGTGCCTAACATCTGCTTTAAATACAATACATTATCGAGGTAAAGGGTGTATTATACGAATGTATATTTGAATATATAAACGTATGAATTTCATAATTTCAATACTGATTTAATAATATAATGAATTTCATTTTTGTTAATATTTCTTAATAAGCAATTTGTAAAACTATGCTGCGCTGCGTCCGGACATAACACAGCGGATTAAAAGCAGATATTTGCTATTGGAATTCGATAATAAATTATTTAATTAGAATAAATTTTTATTAAATCTTTGTAAAGATACTCTTAAAATTTTATCCATATAAGCATCAACGCTACTAACTTCTCTGGGCAGTTGCTCACGTGATGAAAAAGTGAGCACCAAGTGTTATAGAGTTCGGTTTGGATTTAGTTTGCTGTACGTTGACTTTATTCTTTTTTGAGCACGCGCAGAGCAGTAGCGTGAGACTGCGTGTTTTGAGGGTTTATCGAAGCTGAGCTTTTTTAAAATATTTTTTCAATTTTTTTAGGACTCTTGAAATTCAACGACAGTCAACCGAAAAGACCCATTCAGATTGCCTCAATCCTGCCACACCAACTTGAATCTGTGCAAGAGAGCATAAACCCATTCAGATTGCCTCAATCCTACCACACCAACTTGAATCTGTGCAAGAGAGCATAAATAAGAGAGGGAAACTTCTTAATATCGCGCGCGCCATGTGAATTCCCGGTTGGGCTATTCAGCATGCAGTTAACTTTTGCCTTACCCTACTCCCTTGCGTCAAAAATTGTGCGCCTCATCCCACTCTCGTGCGCCATAATTTGACACTTCAGATCAAAACAAAATTTTTGACGCACGGGAGTAGGGTGAGGCAAAAGTTAACTGCATGCGAATGCTGAATAGCCCAACCGGGAATTCACATGACGCGCGCGATATTAAGAAGTTTCCCTCTCTTATTTATGCTCTCTTGATGTGTGATTTTCTTCTGTCAGTGTTTGAAGTATGCGCTTTTACACGCACCAAGAATTTCCTGTTACTGCTCTGGGCGATGATCACGTGATGAAAAATAATCCCTGCCTAGTAATGGGGTCCCTGGGTTCTTCTTTTTTCTAATTGATAAACGTTTTAATAAAGTATTCTAATGTTTGTGGTTGAGCTTTTATCGCACGCTTCCATAGCGTATTACAATCTCATAGAAACATTAAACCAAAATAAACCACAGGTAGCCCTGTTAGTGTACAAGAAAATTTCAGTACCAAAAATCGAAAATTTATACATATCTGGGTGAATCACAATCACTTGTTCTTTGTCTTTTACGTCATCGTAGGAAAAAGTTTGAAGCAGTTATGCTTGAAACTGAGCGAGTTTTGGCCTTTCTTGGCCCTCTACTGGGCTACCTGTGACTGAACTTAATAATCAATAAAAATCCTCGCTCGTCTTTTGCTTCATAAAGACGAACTGAGCAATCCCTAAGGCCTGGCAGGAGGCCCTTTTACGTGGGACGCGGTAATATTTCTCCATTACAGATCACGTGTCAATTCCTTGAGTATTTTTTTTTCTTTGTTCCTCGGTAACAGAAAACAAAGAATCTTATGTGCAAGAAAATGAATAGTGTGGTCTGAAATGGGAAAACGTTGCGCCCAAACTGAGTTTATCCAGTGTATTCTCGGTTAATACGTAATAGCGAACTTACATAACGTTTGTAGCGTCTTAGAGGATACGAAAAATAATCCCCAGAAAATAAATAACAATAAATTCTTATATTCTAAAAATAAAAAAAAGATAACTTTAAGATTGTGAAAAACGCAGCATCGCACCTAGAATTTGAAGAAACTAAACGAACGAACAAAATGTTCAGGAGACCGATTAGTTGTGTGCGACGTAGTGTCCCTTTTGAACGGGTCTCCAAGTTCCAATGTACGGAGAAGTCGAACTTTTGCCGCGTCGAATTACTGTATTATTGAGCTTTTAAGATTTTTGCAATGCATTTAAGGCGACGAATATTCGGCGTTTGAATCAACGTCGATCTATAGTCGTTTCGTGCGACTGGCTCAGTTGAATTTAATTTTCTGCCGCACGAATAAAATCTGTCGAATTCAATTGGTTTAAACGTCGCATTTTTCATGTACGAAATTCAACTATCAGATTCGACGCGGCGAAGGTTCTAAGTGTGAACAGGACTCTAACACGTTGTGCACTACGACACGCACCTACGATTTCAATAGATCAGCTTTCGTATGACCTTGAAACGTCATGACACGCGGCACTGTCAAGGTATAGAATTGACGACATCTGTTGAGCCAATCGTAGCGCGCGAGATCAATTCACATCCAATAAAAATACTTTGATAAGGCACCATCAAGGTCACGGCACCATCACGGTCACGGTACGACACGTCTGGTTTTTCACAGTCATACGAAAACTGCTTTAATTGCAACACCACCACCATCAACACAACTGAACTCAAACTATTACTAACCAGTCGCCCTGACTATCCGCACATTTTAATCTTAAAAAACTAGCATTTGAAATAATTGAGAACAAAAACCTTGAACTATTACCAACACATCGCACTTTCATTGCGCACCCCGCATCCACATCGAGACAGAATTTATGAGGCACTTTAGGGACTGTTCATTAAATATCCCTTGGGGTGGGCTGGAGGAAAAGTAGGAAGGGAAGGGGAAAAATTTCACAGCCCCCCATTCTAT
>JAAAQI020142836.1:0-11814 GCA_011800005.2 Stichodactyla mertensii
ACAGAATCACCGACTTTTAGAGACACGAGAGTGTTTGTTCCTTTACGCTTTGACTTGACATAGTTCCAGAATGGCTTAGGATTTTCGTCATCCATAAGTTTACGAGATAAGTTGTTTAAGTACTCCCACCGAGTGACGGTATTTCGTCCAAACACGAGGATTCTGAGGGGTTTTTTAGCTTTCTTGTAGAGAGACTTCTTTTTTTTTGCATAACAACACAAGATCTTTCGTAATCCATGGGACATCTGGTCTTTTTTTTGCCTTATCTTTGGTATACATACGTCGACCGCAGAGAGCAGTAGATCTTTCCAAGAAGCTCACACCTGATCAATATTATCATGAAAAAATGCACAGTTCCAGGGGATATAGGACAACAGAGATTTCAGTTGGACGTAGGGCTGGTCTGTTAGCGTAAATGAGATTGAGTTATGATCGGAAAAGTGTTCATTTACGGATAAATTTTTAACAATATCGGCTGATGAGGAGAACACGAGATCCAGGATATTGTAATTTCTTGTTGGTTCATCCACAAGCTGGGTTAAAAAAATTATCATGAACGATATCCATCAAAATATTATAGTTATCAGAGTCTTTAGGGCTATATTCTCGTTCCAGTCGAAATCAGGCAAGTTGAAATCACCAAGAAGAACGAGTTCTGGAGTTGAGAGATTCTGAAGAACTGATTGTAGATCTTCAAGCGGTTGAGTGGAGGGATTAGGTGGTCTGTAGAAAACTCCTATCGTTGTCTTTCTGTTGTTAATGAACATGACATCAATAAATAACATTTCAGACTTATTTTGTAGAATATCTCGAGGGTAGGCTTTGACAGGCTCACGAACGGCTATTAGCACGCCACCACTAAGACGACCATTAATCTTACGATCAGATCTGAATACCACATATTTGTCAGGAAAACTTTCTGTGTCAGCAATAGTATTATTCAGGTGGGTTTCAGTTAGAACGATTATGTCATAAGGTTCACTTCGGATTTCTAAGGCCAGAGATGTAATTTTACTGACAATGCTCCTTGCGTTACAGCATAGAAGACGGATAGTTCAGTGTTCTTACGACTACCAGGAGATAATGAATCTGCTCGATGCTGCTGAGGTCCGGGATTGACAGAAATGTCCATAAATATAGTAACGTTAATAGAAGAGTGCAAATCAGGAGGCGAGAGGCAAATGTAGCCATGTTTAGTCCATGAACAGATACCACGACGAAGCTTTGCACAGGGCTTTGCAAGATGAATAATGCGCTGATATGCGTGAAAGACATTGGAACGGTTGCCTGGTGTAATAATAACATTCCCTAGATCTCTTTTAAGCCATAAAGATGTATCTCGAGCAATAAAGAGACCAATAAAGGCGATATAGAATGAAGCAAGAAAATTTGCCGCCATCTTAGATCAACGCATGAAGCAACTCATGTTGTTTTTGTTGCAATTGTTGTTGCGCATACTCTCGCTGCTTTTGTTGCTTAAAGCAAAAGTGTTTTCATTTTTTTTGCCCCTGTATTGGTGGTCCCTTACCCCCCCCCCCCCCCCCCCAATTTTTTGGCCACCTGCACAATCACTCACCAGCCGCCAGGTTAGATTTCAGTCCCTCCATTTCTCCACCTGCTTGTAACGGAGAGATCTTATAGGCTTTCTTGAGTGTTCTTCTGGCAAGTAAGAAGTCTCCCATCTTAAGGAATACCTGACATACATGTACAAGTAAAATGTAAAATTGTCAACCAAATCCTTAATTTTGTGAATACATGTATGCACAGTTCTTTAGACTTTCTATAAAACCAATGTTTTAATGACCCCACGGATTCATCCACACAGGGCTGTCCTTACTTCAGACTAAGGGAAAGTTCAGAAAGTAAAAGGGGGTGGGCTATAAATATTACATCATCTAAAGGTAAAAACGAGGTGAACCACCTCTTGTTTTAAGCCCAACAAAGATTATATAACCCTCCCCTATATGTCTCAAAAAAATGACAAGCCAGCTCTGAGTGGCTTATTTTCTCATGTTCAACCCCTTACTTGAGTCTCAAAAAGGTGAGCCCCCTGCTTTTCATGGCCTATCCTCCCCTTTAATTTCTGACCAGTCCCTAAGTTATTTAGATGTACATACAAGCCTCCCATACCTAGTAATTCATAAAATAAAAACTGTATCAAAATGTTACTGGGGAGTAAAGGTTTGAGTTAAAGTTGAGTTTGCTATCATCTCAAGATCTTGTGAGCATTCAAGGAAAATTGTTTTAAAACTCCTTAAATAAAAATAAACCTATTAAATGAATGCATTGATAGTCAACAATGATGGCAATAAAATAATAACTCAATAAAATAATGAGTAAAAAGGCCATTACAGCAACTTGCCATTAACTGTGCTGGATTCAAATATTCCAAATGAATCTTGGAATTTGATTTTTTGCTGCCAATAAAAGGATTTTCACTAAGTGTCCCTTACACTGTTAACTGATAAAAGCTAAAAAATCAAACAAACTCCAAACGTCTACGGAAATGGCCAACTTCACACAGTAATGAAAATCATGGTGTAATGCTTATAACAAGCTTTTACCTGTCCAAGTTGCACAAGGGCATCAGCCTCATCAAACTTTTTGTTGTTCTTCCTGGCTAGCTGCACAGCTTTCTCAAAAGCACGTTGTGCTTGGGTATTCAAACCAATTTTTGTTAAAACACCTCCTATGCAATAGTGACAGCGAAATTCTGTTTCTTGCAAATGTTGCTCTCTATAGCAAACAAGTTGTATAAGCTTAACTTTTGCATTAAATATAATGGTGATCTTGACATATACACACAGTTCCCAATCCAAATTTACAATAACTCCAGGTGGCAAAATCACACAAAAGTCAATCACATTTACAATCCAAATCCTACAGTACAAACTGCATAAAGAGCTTCATGCATAAGAAATGAAGAAATACTACATTTGATTTAAATTTAGCAATAGACCTTTCCCAAATTCGCTTGGATGATCACAAAACCATGGTTTCAAGTTCAGGTTGGCCTTGATAAATAAAAGAATCAAATTCAGTCTCGACTTGGAACCAATATTTCCTGATCATCCACATAACAAGAAAATTTGGGAAAGATCTATTGTCATGTGTTCATTGCCTTAAATATTCACGTTCAGGTGCCTCAAGATAAATCCGGTTGAAATCAGGAGTTAGAATCAAAGTCATAAGCAGCTCATGCTTGTGAAAACTGCTCCTTATCAGTAAAAGCTGAAGCAGAAGCAGGAACCTTGATTTGATGTAACTTTTGTTTAGAGAGGGTGTGGAGAAAGCTGAAAGATTCATGATTGGTTGTCTGCTTCAGCTTCTAATTCCGATATTCTAGTCTACACTTATTGTAAGGATCAGAATTGGAATCACAAGAAAGTGGAAACTTTCCGATCCTTCGAATTCCAATGCTCTTATGACTAATTCTGACTCCATTTTCTGGTTTTCACTGTGTCATAAGGTGCTTATGACTCTGATTCCAACTCCAATTCTGATTCCAACTGAAGTGAACAGCCTTTAATCACATGAGCAAAATAGCTTCCATGCAAGGAAAGTGCTGACCTGCATTCAGCATGTGTGTAGTATGCATACAGCACTAATTCATTGAAATTAAGGCAACAAAATTTCTTTCTTGCACAAAGTGGAGACGGCCTCGAATGTGTGCGACAAAGAAACTTTGTCACCCAGGGAGAGGCAATACGAACAACATTTACTCTGCAATTTGCAATGCAACATTGTTGCATGACAAGTTGCACAATTTTGTTGCTAGAATTACAGCACCTTTAAATCCAATAAATAATTTCATTACCTTGCAATATGAAGAGCCTTGTCAATAAACTTCCTTGCACTTTCAGTATCATTTTTACTGTCATACACTAGCCCAAGATTAAGGTAGAGTCTTGAACGCATTTCAAGAAGTTCAGTTTCTGATGTTATTCCTTGGAGTTCATCACAGACTGACAAGGCTTCAAGGTAGGCTTTCTGTGACTGCATTAATGATTCTTCAGTTTCAGCAGCATCTACAGCACTGCCTGAATACACAAACCATGTGCGACCGATAGTTGCCCAGGCTCTCTGCTGCTCAACAAGGTTATTAGAGGACTTGGCTAGCTGTAGAGGGAAAATAATGTCAAAGCACAGATACCAACAATTATGAGCAACAATTAATATATTCAAAATTTTGTTACAATCATAAAGTCCCCTTTTTAATTATAATATATAAACATCTTTTTTTTCTGCTCTGACCATGCTGTTCTAGTTTCCCCATGGATCTATATCTCAATGGATGCATACCAGTAGTATCTTAGGGATGGCACGGGCCGGATTTTTGATGGGCAAATGATGGGCAGGGTGTTGTTCTGTTGCCATGGCGACCCCGAATTCATTAATTTGACATGTTTGAGCAAGTCTTTTGTTTTGAGGAACCGATTTATAGCACTGTTAATTTGAATTTTTATTTGACCCTGAAAAACTTTTTGGTTGAGATGGTGAGAAAACCAGAAAATAGTATATTCATGGACGAAGTTGATATGCATGAAAGAAACCAAGTCTACTTTTTACTCTCCAACATTTTTCATTTGGTGTATGTGGATCTATGTGTGGAACCGATCTATGCAGCGAGAAAGAGACAGTGTTATGGCTGTGAGACGGATCGTCCCAGTCAAAGACATCACGATTGTTTGATGCTGACCAAAGAGGAATCGTGGAATTTATTTTACGATGAGGCTATTCATGCTACCAGTTGAGGCCGAAGACGTGTGGAGAAAGGTGCTTGGTTTGGGTTACATGATGAATGTTCCTCTTTGCTACACGTGGAAAACCTATGTAGAAGGACTTTACAAGCTTCCATGGACCTCAGTATATCTTTTACGCTGTCAACTTCTTGGTATGGATAACAAACTCAGTCTCATTGAAAAAGTTCAAATCATTTTATCCAAGGAACAGGTTGAAATTTGGGATTTTGTACCTAACCTGAAGATTTTTTTAGGAAACACAAAGAACCTGTGAAGCTCGATACTATTTTGTCTAAGCTATGCTTGTAATGCTTATGTAAATTGTGAATAAAAGCCGTAAAAGCAATTCATCTATTGTTCTTGTAATGTATAAAAAGTATGGGCTCTCTCAAGCTAGTCATTTGTGATATCTAGCTCCAGCGATTAGACTCGGATCAATATTTCGTGAGAAAAAAAATATGGAATTAAGAAGCGGAAGTGTCCTCAGTTTTCAAACTCCAGAGTCCATGATCCAAAATACTACGTGGAAAGATTATGTAATAATTGAAGAACTGAAAAGCCTTTTTAGAATGATGTTTTATCATGTGTGTGATGGACATGTATTCCTGGAACTGCTTGAAGAATTCCAGACATTACGTGAAGGAAAACCCTTGGACATGATGGAGTTTTCTACCCTGAGAGTGGACAACGAAGCCTGGTACCGCCTATATCACAAAGTATGGGATCCTATGCAGTTGGAATTCCCTCTTAAGAAATTACTTCAGTTAATTTCACACATTTCATTTCAAGAGTTTGAAGTACAACCGTGAAACCCCGCGTATTCTGGGGCTCATACAGTATTAGAAAAGTACATCCAAGGTCTTTACGATAACAATACTAGTGAGAGAATGATTGAGTTGATGGATGAAGAACGCAGGATTAAATCGCCACACGTTTAACTTGCCAAGTTTTTGCCTTACCAGATAGGATCCATACCACCACCATAATACCCTGGGAAATGATAATGAAGTCTATGAGAAATGAATGCTGTTTTAACGCTCAAGGGAATAGTGGCTGTACAGAGGTAACACTCCCCTATGCCTATTTTACTATGATTCCAACCTACGAGTTTGAGATCCTTGAAACAGGAGAGAAGTTTACCAGTTACGAAACAAATGCTCGAAAAGCTCTGTTACTCCACAAACGATGTACCAAGAAATAATAACGCTTGTAATATGTTTTGATGAGAAAATAAAATAAATGATATGTCTTGGAGTAAAAGTCTTATGATCATGGATGTGACGGGACGCTTATCTTTCAAGGCTCTTGTTTTTACCAGGACTTGTTCAAATTCTTGGTATAGTGTATTAAAGATAGATGCTGGGAATGGAGTACTAAGCGAACTAGTTAAAACATACTTACACAACAATCTAGCTAATCTTCCATTTCCATCTGAAACTGCAAATCAAGAAATTTAAACATGAACCATGCAACGGTTTTGAAAACAGATTCAAACTTGTCACTAGGATTCACTTTGTCCATGGACTCTGTAAAAAGAGAATTACTATAACGATCTAATAGCAAAGTAACAGCATCCGCTATGTTTTCAAGGTGTTGATAATAATAAAGTGCTCCATTTCATTCGGTAACCCTAGGATAAACTGTCCTGGTTTGGTATAACCCTTTGTAAGTGTGATATCTTTTAGGACTCTTTTGTGAGCTTCTTTAATCATAGGGTCTTCCAACAATCCACGCCATTCCCATTGTGAATGAATAACGTTATCGAGGTAGTGATAGGTGTTCCAAAAATTCTGAGTTTCTCTCATCTGTAGCGATGACGAATGACAAGAGCTAGAAATACATTGTTCCACTTCGTTCTCTGTTTGAACTCCATGTCCTTCACCTGTGTTGCAATATCAAATGAATCGTACATCATAGCAGTGTTGGATTCTCTTAATCTGATCAGAATCCAAGCGATATTTTAACTGATTCCAATGGTCGTTGAAATTAATGTCATCAATCCTTCTTAAACAAGACTTACGTAACTGAAAATCGATCATATTAGCAACCGTCGAATGAAATGACATTGTACTCTTCAAACTCTACCTCTCGACTAATTTTAAGACTAGAAAAGTAGCTTTTTGCATTCAATTCGAGGGACAAAAGGTGACAAAAGGTGACAGGAGAGACATTACAAGAGAGACGTGCCCCCTTCTAAACAATGTTTATTAGATTATTACGAACCAAGTATAAAAATTATTAAACCAGTAAACTATCGGTATCATGTAGCTTTTCACACTCTTTTAATCGGAAATGACATGATATCGTCCTGGAGCCTTATTTCACATACACGAGGTTCTTCACAACACTCACCATCATGGTGTCTTTGATCTTCAGCATTTTACTTTTTTATTTATGTGCATATGATAGTACTAGCTATCCCTGTGGTGTATGCCAATGTTTTTTGTTTAAGGTGCTGTTACACTAGGCAATTTTCCCAGCAACTTGTCTCGCAATTTTATTGCACAAGTTGCACGAGACATTGCCCAGTGTAACATACCAAAAGTGTTTAACTGAGTTCTACTTCTCGCAACGGTTGCGGCAACAAAATTGCGAGACACTTTTGGTATGTTACACTAGGCAACGTCTTGTGCAACTTGTCTCGCAACAAAATTGCAAGACAAGTTGCTGGGAAAATTGCCTAGTGTAACAGCACCTTCAGGAATTATACGATTCTGGATTGTTCTCATCTTGGGCTAAGAAAGATCGACATACAGCCTATGCCCTATTACAGCGTGATACTTGATGGAAATTAATTAGACTGCTTCGAGGTAGAAAGAATTGTAAACTTGACCTCGTTAATATGGATCGAAGTTAAAAAAACAGTTTGGAGTGCAACTGTTTAAACTCTGTGATGAGAAGAATACAATCAATCACAAGCGATTGTGAAAGTCTTACTCCTACCACTGCAGTTCTTCCAAGTCTTACTTCAGTATTTCTGCTACTACCCCTGCGATTCCATCGGACTCTTCTGGACTTTTTAACTCCAGACACAGTTTAAAGCACTTTCTTGGATGGATACTGGGCTCTTCCATTTTATTTCCAGTCATGTGTATAGTACTCTGGATAACGTGCAAAGTCAAGAAAAAAGTACTGAGAAGAATCCCTCGTCATTATATTGAACTACAAACTTTACATAAAGATTTAGAAGACGACGAGGTAGTGATTTTCGATGTTACCCAAGTCTAAATGTAGAATAGTTCAGCTATTCATGTCCACCTATACATTGTTAATGCATGTCATATTTACAAAATTCTTTTAAATACTACATAGAACTCCGTAAGGATGTTGAAGTTTTGGATCCATCTCTTTAAATGAAACATCAAGTCTACTAGCGTATATATTTTATCTTTTCGAGGGAATAAACCAATACTCACACTTTGGTGTAGCTACGTCTCGAATGACTTTACAGTTTTGTAATTTGGCCTCTTGTAAATAAGGTTTTCTTTCTTTCTTTGATAAATTATGAACTTGCGCTAAATGATTTGATAATTTCACCAAATACTTGGATCCACAATTCGATATCGGACAATTCTTACGACGTCTTATAGGCATGTTCACTCAACGAAAGCGCTAGTGCGCAACTAAGATTTATCAACATTACACTAACATTTCACTTAAAATCGAGGGACAAAAGGTGACAAAAGGAGACAAATCCCAAATATATATTTTGTTCACTACCAAAACGTATGTTTTTATTGAACCTTGTACATTTGTATGTACAATACCTTCACATAATATTAGAATTATATGCAGTTATAAATATTACGTACGAATACTTTATACAAGTCAAAATTCCTATGAAAAAAATATTACATACAAAGATATGAGTTAAAATTCATTTGAAAAAACGCTATATACATTAAATTCAACTTAAATGTCATAAGGGAGGGTAGTCACTCTATCCGCTAAGACCTTTCGCTTCGGGTAGAAATAACTAAACCCAGCTTTTTAAGCAGGATCTTTTTTCAAATGGTGTAACCATTTCAGATGTTCAAACAAGACCTCCCTGAGCTCTTTTCTGTAAGTAGGTACCAAGGCATTCCTTGTTTGTGAATATTCATCTGTGTTGGTTTGTAAACTGATAATATTTAAATACTTTTGATCTCTTTAGGTTAGTTTATTACTTGCGTTGAGATCAAACGTATTTAAATATTATCAAGGCATTACTTGCGTTGACTTCTGCTACTTCATCACTGTCCCCACTTTGCCGGTATTGTTGTACCAACGCTTCCCATTCCTCCTTATGCCTTTTGATGGCTTCGTCTTGAAGTTTTCCCCAGACATCCTCCTCTTCCTCCTGACTGTCATCTTCAGTGGAGTCAACGCTATCTTCAACACTGTGCAAACTTGATTCATCTTCATAGGAGTTGGACTGAGACATGATGCTCTGATCTTCTCGAGATTCACTTTTTAAATGAAGTCACTAGTCATATCTTCTTCTTTTTACATTTTAGCTAAAGTGGTATCCTTATGGGATCCATACGATGGGGGCCCTGGATTTATGTACGCGAAATTATGACGCCACATTAAACGAGGCAGCAAGGACAGAAAGAGTTGAAGCGCGCGAGTCTTTCCCATAAAATGTGACTATAATATCACTATTCGAATAGAAGTTGCTTGGTAAATACATCGACCTGGCATCGACCTGACATCGACCCGACATCGATCCTACATTGACCTGACATCGAACTACAACCTTCCCATAATGCAGCTAAGACATCCACTCAATAAAGACACCAAATATAATCGATGATAACATTTTATGGTCAGTCTTTGAACTGTAAACATGCCTTACAAGTACAGAAGAAACTGTCCAATTTGTCAAAAGCCTGATCTCCAATACCTCAGTTGTCACTTAAGGCAAGTACACAATCTACAAGGAAATGAGAGAAAACAATGACTAAGAATGGCTCTCTTCTCCTTGTCGAAGGAAAATATTGCTTGTTCTCTGAGACCCATTCCTTTTACGAGCTCCACAGTTAAAACATCTAGTAGTAAATTGCAATCTTGTATCGGAAAGAAAAGGTCGTACTCAGAAGTGAATCCAATAATTAAATCGTTTATACAACAAAAAGGAGAACCAGCCTTGATCACTAAGCCATATGCTGGTTTTCAATTTTACATACATAGATACATACATCGTTTATTTAACAAAGCAGGTTAGTTTAAGGGCAACAAAAGCTGATGTGGACCTGCAAACTATTAATTAAATACAAATATATATACAAATATAGATTAAATATAAAAGAAAGATATAACAATTGAGAACAATATATAGTATAAAATGACCCAAAAGGTATTGCACAGGCAAACACATAAGGTGCAACACACGATGCATGCTTACATGATGAGCAAGTGCAATGTCTGCAGGGTAAATAAGAATCAAATACATATCTACATAAATGTGGTTGATTATATAGTATAAAATATATATAATAAAATAAATAAATAAATAAATAAATTTAATTATATTACTAAGCTAGTAATAAATATAATCTAAATTCTTATTTGAAATAGTGCAGGCTTCTTTGTGGAAACTAATGTTGTTAAATAAAACTCTATTTTTCTTTAAAAATGATTTAAATATATTTGATGATTGTGCTTGCTTAAGCGAATCAGGAATAAAATTCCAAGCTAAAGGTCCCCTATATCTTAATGATGTTCTCCCAACATCTAAATTAAAACGTGGTAAAATAAACTTATTGCTATTGCGTAAATTATAACTATAACTAATACTGCTATCAAATAGGCTAATTATAGTATTTGGTAGTTCAGCATTATGGACCTTATACATAAGTGTCAGTAGCTTCCTCTTGTATATAGAAGCAATAGGTTCTCATCTAGATATAGCTAAAGCTTCTTGGTCAGTGACATTATCAGGTAATCTATGAATAATCTTAGTAGCTCTAACATGAATAGATTCAATCTCATTCAATAGAAAAGGAGAACAGGTACCCCAAACTAAATTACAATAGGTAACAGTTGGTAGGATTCTAGTAAAGTAGATTGTTTGTAAGGTATCCTTAGTTAAAGTGCAAATGAACCCAAAATATTCGCATTAGTTATCAAAAGATATTGAATTTTAAATAAACAGTGTGATAAAATTTTCCAAATTGGTTAAAAGTCTGATTTATAGTGAATTTTTGAAAGTATTTAATTTTTACGAAATTTTGGTTGACATCCGAAAACCGCGGTTCTAGCCTGGGGCCTGGATCGAGACTATTGTGACGTCTACTAAGGTAGGACGGCGATGCCTATGTAGAGGAGATGTGAAGAACACACGCCAAATAATGTTAAAAGAGAGCTTTTATGAAGAGTTTATATAGCAAAATTTAAGCAAAATATGCCCTATCGGTGTGCTGTTTGGGGTTGTAGTACTCCAAACCCCAAAGAAGGAATTTATTTATTTACGATCCCTTTTTTTAACGATCATCACCCAGAAACATAAAGACGGCGACGAACCGGGGTGAAGTTTGTCAACCAGAAGCGAAAAAAATTAGTTGAAACGAACAGTTCCTCTATCTGCTCGAAGCACTTTCGATCAGAGGATTTATTAAGAAGATATACACTTCTGCCTGGGCAGAAGTGTATATCTTCTTATGCCACGCAAATTCCTCGCCTGAAGGGGGATGAAGTTGGAGTCCGTGTGTATCCTTCATTACAAGCTGGTGTGCTTCAGCCAAGAGCGAGAGAATCATCCAACCGAAAAAAGTCTAGCAAGGTGATATAAAAGCTAATACTTCAAAGCCGATTGTTCTTTGATTGCAGAATTGAGAAATTATGAATTTGTAGACAATAAAGACTGCATTAGTTGAGTACCAACAACAACAAGAACTAGAAGTGCAAGCTCTTTCTTCAAGTAATGATATTGTCAGAGATTGTCCAAGAAATAACAAAACATAAATACTTTGTTTATGATATTTACAAGAATCATATTTGGATCCTTTTCATTTTAGAAATATAAATACTGTGCTACCCATGTACAATTTCAGTCTAAGGTTCTATGTTCTGAGTTTTGAAACTGACGATA
>JAAAQI020142847.1:0-11814 GCA_011800005.2 Stichodactyla mertensii
TTTTGGCTACGTTTCGACATCGTCCGATGTCGAAACGTAGCCAAAAATGAATCTAGTTGCGTTTGTCTTTCTCATTAATTTTATTATAAGATCTAGACTTGTTATTTTCTATTTATTATCATTATTTTAATGGTTTATTTCCTATAATTGCAAGTAATAAATTTCACTGTTCGTACGGCTCGTTTCCAATTCTTAATCTCTAAAAGATAGTTTTAAAGGCATTGAACAGGTGAATCATAGCAACTTTTGTAACTTGGACAGAATTGGTTTCCAGGGGTCACGTGACGTATCATATGACATCATAAAACCTTACGTTCATTGGATGCTGCTTTCTATAGCAAAAAGTACTTAATTTTAGACTAGTTGTGCCGGAGTTAGTTAACCATGCAGTTGCAGCGACAAGACTGTTCAAAATGATAACTTAATATCTATTTGTTGTTCTTTTCTTTTGGTAAGTACGTTATCGTCGATTTCTTTTAACGATGAAGCTGAATTCCAATTCATTTTTATTTATAGATAAAGCTATTTCAAAAAAAAGGTTGACGGGGCTAACGGCGAATGGTGATCGGTGATTGCACGAGGAAAAGGAGCTGCGAGAACCAACAAGAATTTCTTCATATTTTTTTCCCTAGGTACTTTAAATAATACCTGCACGTTAGCGAAGATCTTCAGCAGGCATGTTTTTAAAGAATATGAAGAAATTCTTATTGCCCCACAGTTCCTTTTGTTGTCCATCATCGATCGCTGTTCGCCCTGTCAACGCTTTTTGAAATACCTGTATTCCCATGACTTTTCTGGGGCAAGTTTTCTTGCGTCATCTTCCAAACAGATGTGAATTTGTTTTTACCCAGCTTTTTATGCTTGCTAATCATTGTGTTTTTTGTATATAATGTTTACTCAGCTTTTTTTCCTTTGTCGACATAAATTTTTTAATAACATGCTCAGTGGTGTGTATTGAAAACAAATTGCCGTGCCCCTAAAAACTTGCCATTACGTTTCACTGCATAAAAAGATGATTTTACATAGTAAATCTATAAGTTTTTCCTCTTCGTCTTCAATATTTTTCCTTTATTATTATTGCAAATTTAACACTTTCAAAGGAGACTCTGGGTCTGTACCTAATAAAGAATTGTTTACTTTCCGTCGCCATTTTTTCCAAGTCGTATTATTTAATGCATTTGTTATTGCTATTATACTTTTGCGTAAAAATGGCTTCGTGATCATAAAGAACAACGTCCATCCAATATCACTGATATATAGTACAGGATATATAGGTTCAAATGCGCTTCGCGTGAAACCTATGCAGTGTTCCTAGCCTATGATATGGAGACATCTAATACTCGATTGCCCGCTGAACAGCCTTTATATGGAAGTTGAGATTATATCCCATGATTTTGGCTGGCTTAAACGAACATGAAATATCTTGTATACTATAAGCAGGCGGGTATCGTCCGATAAATTATTCCTAATTGTGGTGGACAAACAAACGGTTTGTTTGTCCGTCCGTCCGTCCGTCCGTCCGTCCGTCCGTCCATCCATCCATCCATTGTTTTGTTTCTTGAACTATATAGAAAAGAGAAGTCAAAATTACTCAGTTCATGTGCCATGTGTAATTGAATTGTCGACTGCATACTATATACTGTACACGAATGCTGCGTGAATGGGGGGCAGAAAAAATACTGTCTTTGATCAGTTTGAAAAGAAAAGAAAATGAAATAAAGAAAGAGCACTTCCAGACCTTCTTATATCTGAGACGCCATTGATTATACCCTCCTGATCACACTTCAGATTACTGATTTCCATAACTAGTGAACCCTTAGGGGAAATATCTTTTCATAGTAACAAATAATCAATCATCCAGTAGATCATTTCGTATCCCAAACATAGCGTGGTATGCCATGAGGGTTAGTTTGTCCTTGGTCAACGAAGTGAAAAGATTCAATTTTCCAAAGTCACTTCGTCATAAGTCTTATGACAAGGGAAGTTTGTTGTGGCAGAAAACTCCCAAGGTAGTTAAGTAGTAATTTAACTCGTGAGGAATAGGTAGCCTAACCAGTGATGCCATTGATTGGCATCCTAATTATTCCTATTTGGTAATTTGAAGGCCTTAATTCCATAACGGCCCCAGTTATATCTATAGGAGTCAGATTATAGGGGCATATTAATGTCTTTTCAGCGAATAGACGAAACAACTCAACAAGAAACTCGTTCGTCCGGAACCGTCTTGGAGTCCGGAACCCTCTTAGGCTTCCGGACTCCACAAGATTGAGCAAGATAATTCAGAATAACTTAAGTTACTTAAAAGAAGCATCAACCCACTACAACAGTAAGTAAAATATACAGTTAGCAAGTTTTTCTTAAAATAATTTTTAGAGAAACAGTTTTCAAAGGGGTTGTTATTCTAGTTTTTATTTAAGATTTATTTGTGTTTTTATGTAGATATTTTTGCGCTATTTTAAGTACAAGCACTCAGTAGTTGCCACGGTACTTCGTGCATGGGCACGCCATACCAGCTGAGCGAACAACTAATCGCGCGAAGCATTGTTCATCAAAACCTGCGGCCCTCACTATTTGTTTTGAAAATCATTTTTCGCGTGGTTTTTAGACAATTCACAGATGAAAAATCACTCTGATTAAGAGTTTTGGACATTTCTGACACTCAAAATATGTGTTGCATTCAATTGTCAATAGTTTTCATGTCGAAAAAAGTGCTTGAACATAGGGGCGGCTATACACGGACTGTGATTGGTTAGAAAATTTTAGGCCGCTCAGTCTGGTAGGTAATGAAGTTGAACAGGTCTTGGAGCTCACCTAAATTCAGTTGAGAAAACAAGATATATATATTTCAAAGGTGTATCAAAGTGTGTGTTGTTTATCCTGACATGACAGCATGCTCGATGCACAGAAGTGCAGAGCATTACAGAATATAGTATGGACCAGATTAAAAACGAGACATGTTCTCTGAGTATTAGAGAACATGTCTCATTTTAATCTAGTACATACTTTCTAAGATATATATATGTATATAATTTGATCACGTAGGGATTCAAAGAGCTAGAAATTTCTGTGTTTCCTTCTTCTTCTCCTTTTTTTCCTTGCATTTATTTTCTTTCATCAATATCACTGTCACGTCCAGTCAAAGCTATAGCTTTCATGATTATTAAAGTAATCTACCTAACTAGGTTTACTAGCTCGCGGCAATAAATAAGAAATTAAGACCGTTTTGCATGATAAAAGTTGCAATTAAAATCCTAAAAGATAATATTGGATCTCGGCTACTTTTGTTAACAAAGGAACGGTACTGAGAACTCGAAGCACGCGCCGTGTGTTACGTGATGTTGATCTTTCTGGTATTAAACATTTATAGTTGGATCTTAGTTTACAATATTTTGCTCATTAGCATAGGCATTTAACTTTTTAACCAAACTAACACCAAACCAATTCTGAATATCGACAGACATGGTAAAATTAGCTTTCCTTGAAAATTTGATCTTGGCACATGAAATAGATTTTACAGAGAATGTATGGGCGCTTTTGCCACACAGAAATTTCAAAGCTGATATGTCTGATATTGCATACGTTACGCCCTCGCTACGCCCCTGGTTGAGCAATGATGATCGCTCTGTAGTGCGGGAGGTCGTGGGTTCACATCCCTAGCTTGCCGGAACGGTGCTATCTATCCTTGTAAATTAAATCTTCAAATAATTAGAACTTTGCATGATCTTGAATAAGGACTAGATGTGGATCCTCAGCTTGCGCCTGTAAGGCATTTTCTGATTCTCATAAAGTGCCGAAGTCATTAAACTAAACTAAGCTACACCTTTAGCTTTGAAGTGCGGGAAACAGCTGCTTGTAGCCTGCAGCGTGTTGACTGTGCCCCGGCCTACACATTGAATAACTTTAATGTATTAAGCATAATTAGCATCAAAACCAATAATTAACTGAAAGGCGTTTTATTTCTGTCTTTCAAAAACCTTTAAAAACAAAACTTCCAAGAGTTTTTAAGGACAAATCTGCTTTATTTTGCCGGAAGAAGCTCTCAAGATTGAATGGTTTTCTGCCGTTTGGGTTTTGCCATAGTGTCTGCGCTCTTTAACGATTCTTTGGTGAATACGTAAAAGTGATTATTTTATCTCTGTGTGTAAGCCGCTTCTAAAGGCTAATTAACACTAGGAACTCTTGAAATATAATGAAAGGGATTTCTTATTAGTGCGTGGTCAGTTTTTAAGTCATATTAACGTGTGGGCAAAGAATTATATGCGATTGACTACTGCTGAGCCAATCTTCATATTTGCATTCAAGTTAAGAAATAGCATTTAACATTCAACTTAAGGAGACCTGTCGAATGTCGAATGCACAGCTATTTCAAAAAAAGGGACGGTCGGCGATTGGCAATCAGTGATTGGTGACTGGTGAGGTAAAATCTAACAACTACTACAGACAGGATAAAATTTCGCGGAGTGGGATTTTAAACTGCCACTGTTTTGGCACGTCCTGTCATTTTTCGACTTTTTCAAGCACTGTATACAACAGATAGTCGGAATCGTGTTTAGTATGTACGTCTTCGTGTCATGTTCGCTTGTTCGCCACGACCCGATTTGTCGAAGCTCCGGACCATTACAATCGCGCATCACCACTATTGCCATTACGATTATCATCATTGTCATCACCACCATTACCACCACTCACTTCCATCACCACCATCACCCACCATCATCATTATCATCATACTTTGAGAAGACACCATTGACATCCATCGATTCATCTTTTTCAATAGGACTGCCCAGCTTCAAGTTATCTAATCAAAACATGAACGGCGGATAATGGCGGCACTGCTACCAAATTTGAATTTGATTTGAACCCAGTAAAGACGACACATCTGGTCAAGGGAACTTGTCATCCAAGAGCGAAATAAAGACTAAGTTTTATAAGACGATGAAGATATTCACTTTACTCGGTTTTTGTTTGCTGCACATTCTGGGTCTACACCAAGTTCTTGGTAATAATGGAGGTTCTGGAGGTAAGCCTGTTTTCTTTTAATTCTTTATGGTGTGCGTTTTTGTTTTTATTTTATAAAAATACTTAATGTAAATTATGATTTGTACACCAATTTCGCTGAAAAACTGCTGAAAACACACATTAGTTTTACTTACTTCCCAAGGTGATCACTTCTATCGTTTCTCCATACATTTTCCTAAAATCCTGCTGAAGTCCATGCTGATTACCAGTCAATTTCAGGCTCACGACTTGTAGAAATAAACTTTCGCGACTCGATCAATTTATCAATGCTTGATTTGTACGAACTCATTGAAAAAAGTACGAATATGTCCCTGAAAAATACTTCCATAATCAATTTTAAACACCTCATAGTCCCATCTTCATTCTACATGTTCTAGTTTAATCAGTTTTTTGCCGCCATATTCAATACCATATATTATCAAAAAGTAGATACTGCTGACAAATAATCGCGGGCCCATATCAATTTTTTATATCAGTCCTGTGGCTTTCGCTGTTGTGGATTACCTATCTTGGCCAACCCTTCATGTAGGAACAGTGTATTGCCATTCAAATTTTTCCATTGTTATCTATTCCATTGTATTGTATTGACGTTCTATTTTCGTGTGGAGTGACCCCTATCTTATTTCACACTGTTTTTGAGCTTTTAAGGTAATAATATGACGTATTTCCGGGTCCAAATATTCACAAACTGCGCTAGAATAAAGCCAAACGTTTATCCACAACTCCTCCTTCACCTGTAATAAACAGAACTATTTAAAACAGCCTCTGCTATGAAAGAAAATACAAGAAAATCTTCGCAGAATTTCTTTTCATTTTGGATCTGGACGTCGAGTGACGTCACACTTAAAAGCCCTATATGATGTTTTCATGATGGCGTACTTTACTACCACTCAAAATGCTTTGAATGGCTTCTGTTGTCAGACAAAATTTTACCCATAATCTCTTGATCTTCAGGAGAAAATAAAATTCCAAAAGAATCAACTCCAAAAAGCATACTGGTAGCCTATAACTTTATTCACTAAACATTTTTTTAAATACGAATCCTATGCCTTGACACTACTTTTATTATCTATGTACTTCTACCCCTGAGGCAAGATCTCCAAATAAAATAAAATAACGTTTATAACTTTAAATTTTGTATTTTCCCCTGTTTTACGCTTTTTACTTTAAGTTTTCTTTCCGTTGTTTTGATAGTCGTTTTAAGTACCGAAGGATGGTCTGCTGCTAACCAAACGTGTAAATCTGGGCTCATCATTTTGGATACTGAACGAAAGATAGAACACATGTTAACGAATGAAGCATTAATTCGAGAACAAGAAAAATACTGGGTTGGATTACGTATTAATGAAAACAACAACCATAAGCTGGAATGGATAAATGGCGTAGAAGGAGCAGCAAGCATTCAAAAGTCGCACGCGAAAAATAAAAACTGCTTTTACTTCAAGGCTAATGGGAACTGCAAGATCGGAAAATTAAAATATGACAAATGCTTTAAATTGGGTGACTGTTCCTCTCGTAACAAGTTTATCTGTGGAAGCTCATCACAAACAGGTAAAATGCTTGAGGAGGCGAGCAATAACTTTACTGTGAAGTCTAACTTTCCTTTTTCTCTGCTGTAGCTTTTCATCTTTATCTTTTGTATGAGAGGATTTCTCTTTCATAACTCTTATTAAATAACTGAGGGCCAGAGCCATACGTAAGTTAATGGACCGAGTTTTAAATTACCACTGCCTTATAGCCCAAGTGCGCGAGGGCCATAAAAAAGGTGTTAAACCCCCCCGAGGTTTCGTAACTTACGTACCTACCCAACAAGTGAGATAATAAGCCATGTTTATTATATGACAAGGGAAACAAACACACACAAGGTTGGTGGTCCGTACCGTAAGTTACGAACTGTAAATTGGCCAGTGAAAGCGCGTGAAATTACCCTACCATATAAGAAATGTGATTATTGTCCTCCTTCGTAACATCACTATCAAACGCCATTAACATCATTACTACAAAATTAGTCAAAGTTATTATCATTAAGTGTAATAAAATCAAGGCGCATGCTCAACTGGAAAAGTGCAGCGTCCGAACAAAGTCTATGATCTTTTTTAACTAAAAGAGAAAGCGAGGACAATTTTGCTTTCCTAGCAGAATACGCTACACTTTATTCATGTAGCAAAAGAGAAATGATAATCAAAAGATAAACGCAGAGTACGGCGCAGAGTACGGCGACAGGTGATGATGATTATCATTATTATTATCGTGAAGAAGAAGAAGATGGTAATGGTGTTGGTAATGATGATAATAATCAGGGGCGGATCTAGGATTTGAAGTAGGGGGATTCACACAAGAAACAAATTGAAGAGATCCCTCTTGTAGAACACAATGTTCCAAGGCAAGAGAAAATGAGGTAAGAGAAGGAATCCCTGGTACTGGGTTCTTTACCCATCAAATCAGCCCTTCGTTCTATTTTTAGGTTCGTATTTAGTTTGAGAATGGAACATGATTTGTCAGATCGTATGAGGCGAGGTCCCTCAGCCACAGTAGGTCTTGTTCTAAAAATAGAACGAAGGGCTGATATGATGGGGTACCAGGGATTCCTCCTCTTACCTCATTTTCTCTTTTCCAAGGTAAGAAGGGCGAAGGGGCACGGGCACCCTGCGACCATCCCCTGGATCCGTCACACATGATGATGATAATGGTGGTGGTGATGATGATGACGATAATGATATGGCAATATGATAGCACTTAATCATACATGCGAGGTCGTGAGCCTCCAATTGCAATTGTTTGGATAGATTTTTTTCTTTCGTTGACAGGACAAGCATCAACAATAAGCACTGACAAAGCTGCAACCACTTCCTTATCAAGCCCCATAGAAATTAAATCAACGACAGCATCAGCAGTGTCCAGTACAATTGAACTGTACCCATCGTCATCCACACTAAATGACGAAACACCGCCAACCACTTCGATGCGAACAACATCTATTCACTTTGCAACAGCCCCGAGTACATCCTTAAACAACAAATCCTCGTCCGTTGTAAAACCAAAGACCACGAATCCTACAACATCTTTACCCCGGCTATCTAGTACAATAGAAGGAAATCTAGCAACAACAGAAAACAATTTAGAAAGCTCTTCGCTTCAAACACCATCATTTCATCTTCTATCATCCTCTAGTGCGTCTTTCTACATGAAAGAATCTATGCCGTCAGTAATAAACCCAAAGAAAGCTAGCTCACTCTATCCTTCAACAACTTTAAATCCAGATCCTTCCAAAGGTTTCAGCAGTAAGAAAGATATGGTAAGTTGACTAGACTTATATTGTCTCATTTCGTCGTGAAAATGTTTAAACGCTAAGGATCATGGTCGTGGATAACACAAAGAAAATCGATATTAAATGCGTTTTGTATACCGTAGAAAAGCAGGAACAGCCACCAAATACAGTAAATAATGTGTGTTGAACGTCAGTACATTTTATATTTGGAAACCAGAAAATTTGGTAAGCCTTTCTTGGGCAGAGCCAACTTTGTTGAAATTTCTATTGTCGTGGACAATTATTGTGGACAATTCTGTCCCCTAATAAACAAGCCTGACGTCATAATGAAATAGGGCTGTGCAAGATGGACAGATTTAAAAAAAAAAAAAAAATTTTATTAATAATTAAGCCGTAAACGTGTCTAGTACAAGACTCTGAACTTGATATATGATGATACATAATTCCTTTTCCTTTTTTGAAGAATGCCCTTTATAAGCCATTTGAATACTATTACAACAGTTGATCCCGCAATGAGATAATCTTTTGTTTTAAGACGCATTCAAGTGAGGCTCTCGGGTCATTGCAATTGAATTTGCAAACATTGAATTTGCATCTCATCTGCATGCATCCGTAATAAAAGCTTGTCAAAACAATAATGCCACGTGCTCTATTTCAAAATCTGTTAGTCTAGAATTCTAGAAGTTTCCAGGAGTATAGGTGGGCGTACAATGCATTTTGTTTTGGTTAATTGTCATTTAAATTGCCAACCAAAAATTTATTGGATCATCCAACAAAGCAATGTGACAAAAGCTATAGTTAAAATGGTTGGCACATTAACTTCACAAAGACAATACTTGTAAACATCGCGTCCCACCTATATGAAAAAATTGCTTTTAACGTTTGATTTTCTATCATTTAGGTGAACCATTTCCGTACGTTTATCAGAAACCTGAATACCAGTGATCCTGACTGCATGACGGTCAGTATTATCATCTGTCAGTGAATGTGTATGCAAAATTACGTTTATGAGCATGAGTGACTGATGAAGATACACTTGTCTCAAAACTAGGAAATAGAGTGTTTCTACAGCAACTGTATGTATAGAAAGGGGGATATTTGTCTTTAGGAGGTTGTCTTTTATTTATTTTTTATTTAATTTTTTTTTCGGATAAATCTTGCCTGCTTCACACCCCTCCGCTTGAATGGTCCGTCCCTGCAACCAGCAACTAAAGGCTTCTTTCTTTCTTTCTTTCTTTCTTTCTTTCTTTCTTTCTTTCTTTCTTTCTTTTTTTCTTTCTTTCCTTCTTTCTTTCTTTCTTTCTTTCTTTCTCTCTCTTTCTTTCTTTCTTTCTTTTTCTTTTTCTTTTTTTTCTTTTTCTTTTTTTCTTTTTTCTTTTTTCTTTTTTCTTTTTTCCTTTTTCCTTTTTCCTTTTTCTTTTTTCTTTTTTCTTTTTTCTTTTTTCTTTTTTCCTTTTTTCCCCAGGAATCAGCAAAATCCACTAGGGTGTAATATTTTCCCATTTCTACTACGTGTCATTCCCTTTGGTATTGTTTCTTTGTTCCTTGATAACGTTTGAGAGAACACATTAATATGGATGGGCCTCCTGTTTCACACTATTGTCCTCCTGTTATTGTGAATGAACTTCAAATAAATAATCGTATTGTCAAGGAAGACACGTGGTTTGAAATGGGAAACATTACGCCCAAGGAGATTTAGTCTATTTATTTTTTGACGCAAAAATACATTTGTCATTTCAGGTTTTGTTAAATGCTTACGAAAACCTTACGGAATTGATTGATGGAGAAGATGATAACATGGAATATAATCCTCTTACGGATGCTCAAAGTATTGAAAACATTGCTTTAGAGTTTGCAAAATTTCATCTCAGCTTAAACACAACAAGCATGAACATATCAAATAAAAACATTGGTAAGACTTTTACTCTTTGCCAAGCAGAACCATAATTTCTTGACCTTTTTTAGCTTGGGACTAATGTTTTTCCATATCAGACCACGTGTCATTCCCTTGGGTATTGTTTCTTTGTTTCTTGGGTGACACTTGAGAGGATACATTAATGTGGATGAGCCTCCTGTTTCACACGAGCATCGAAAATTCTCAGGGGATTGGTCGACATGTGATGTGAAATGGGAAAACACTACGACGAGCTAAAAACACTGTAAACTATAAATTCTTAATGAAAAATGTCATAAAAAACGTATGGCAATGGCTGTTATTACAATTGAGCCAGCAATAAGATATTCTTTTATTATAAAAATTACACCTGTGAGTTTATCGAGTCAATTATGTTGCTTGTCTCATTTCCAACCGCTGGCATCCATAATATCTGCTGTTCTTATCATCCTTGGATTTTGGTGTTTGACCAACATTGAGAAAACGTTCTATATTTTTTAATTTGATGGTGATTCCAACGACCCTATAGAAAAAATTAAAATCATCACAGTACTTTCAGTTTGTTATTTTATCTATCCAAAGCTTTCTATGCCCAGCTCGTGGCTTCTGACATCGACTCAGACGTTGTCTTTCCTGGAGGGAGTAAAGATTCCCACACCAATACCATATCTCTGCCGAAATCTTTATTTCGAGGACAAGGTATCTGTTAATGAATATATTCAATAAATGGCATGCTGTTGATATGTTGTTTCTGCTATTTGATTGGTTGTTCAAATTCGTAAGATTACTGACAGATATTTCTAGCTCAGTAAGCCTTTTTTCTAATACTAATGGTTGAATCTTTGTGTGCAGAGAACACGTACGTCGTCAGTGTACTATTTAAGAATAACAAAACTATCCGTGAGTTGACACCAACAATGATGGAAGGACATACTGACGGAAAGTGAGTAGAAGTCTTTTTTCAAACACTGATAAGCCGATAAAATACATTTAGAATTGATAGTTGTGTGAATGTTGCCACTCTTTCATCATCTTCATTAATATCATCACGTACCCCGGCAGCAACACCAGTGCCACCATCAGTGCCACCATCACCATCACTATCATCATCATCATCATCACCACCACCATCACCATCACCACCATCAACGTCACCGTCACCGTCACCGTCACCGTCACCATCATCGTCATCGTCATCGTCATCATCGTTATTCCCATCATCGTCATCGTCATCCCCATCCAACATTACCAAAATAATTCATAATTTTACTATCATCACCAACATCATTACCATTGTCACCAGCACCGCCATCATCACCATTACCACATCACCCCCATGATCATCATCTCCAGCATCACCACTCCAACCATCATCAGGATTGTAAGTTCCGAGATATGTACGCTGTAAGCAAGCCTCGCGGGCGCAGTAAAATCACATGTAGTCATCGTTCATGGATATATGTCAAGTCAAGCGAAGGCATTAACTTGTAA
The DNA here is from genome assembly GCA_011800005.2 of Stichodactyla mertensii. Taxonomy (NCBI): domain Eukaryota; kingdom Metazoa; phylum Cnidaria; class Anthozoa; order Actiniaria; family Stichodactylidae; genus Stichodactyla; species Stichodactyla mertensii. The sequence goes on from JAAAQI020142847.1 coordinate 11,673, forward strand.
GCTTATTCTTTGTTTTATTTTGTCCTTATCGAGATTATTTTGGTATTTAGTATGGACGAAAGTAATTTAGTTTGGTAACAGAACATTTATTTGATTTAATTTGTAGCGAATCGTTAAAGAGTGTGAAAGTTTAGATTATGAT
>JAAAQI020142858.1:0-11813 GCA_011800005.2 Stichodactyla mertensii
TCCAGCTGACCCGTAAATGGTTTCGCCCTGCCATACGACGCTTCAGCAATCGATGTCTGGATGTATGGTCCCAAATCGATCAATTCAAATGAAAGAAAATTCAGAATTCCAGGATACACATTTCGGGAAGCAAGGAATTATATTCTATAAGAAATATCTTACGCCGATTATAGCAATGTGCGAATTGAGAAATCTGGTACTATCAGCGCCAAAGCCTATAAATCGGAAATCTGTGTTAACAGTTGGCTTCATTTCCACCACTCTATATACCTGTATACTCATGAGTGGGAAATGCAAAGTACAAATTCAAAGCATTACGAATTGGATAGTTAGTAACTCGATGTCAGTTGATAGTTTAACTAAACAACGATCATCCAGTTATACGCTTTTATCGCATGGACTTCATGATCCCCCCTCAAATTTCCTGGACAATAGTTTTCATTGTTTCTTCCTAACCCAACCCTCCCAAAGGATTTTCCAGTCTCGTGCGCCCGGTCCCCCTTTTAGAATTACCACTCACTAACTTACCCTATACCTCAACATGTTTACATTTAATGGGCCTTTCCCAAGATAGGGTCGAGCCCAGTTCTAGCCAGAGCCTCGATTTCATCACCGTAGCAGTTTCTTCTTGGTATTATTATGTTAATAAGATTATTGTTTAATCAGCAACTCCTCTTTGCTTTATTGTTTAATCATCCCGAAGTCCATTGTATCAAGTCAACTACATCTTGTAGGGAAAGGACAATTTCAATAGTCCTTTCCCAAGATATAGTTGGAGTCCTGTACTTGCCAAAGCCTTGATTTCAGTACGTACCATCGTGTACTGAGCTATATACTAACCTGATACAATGGACTTCGCAGCGGCGGATCCAGCATTTTTTAAGGGGGGGGGGGGGGCTTTTTTTAATGATAGCCAAAATGATCAGTATAGTCAGCTATGGAATTAATCTGATCATGCACTGCCGACAACGCTTTATTTGTGTATGCTGCTTATTTTCTCAATATAAATACAACAGGCTTACAAACGATAGAAAAAAAATCGTTTATATATGAAAAGAACTTTCAACGTCGTCCAAAAGGGGGGGTGCGTCCGCACCCAAAGCACCTCCGCCCCTAGATCCGCCCCTGACTTCGGGATAATTAAACAATAAAGCAAAGAAGAGTCGTTGATTAAAGTATAATTTACATAACACCACGAAGAAACTGCTATAATGAAATCGAGGCTTTGGCAAGTACAAGACTCACTCAACCATATCTTGGAAAAGGACTATTGCCATTCTGCATTTCTGATGTGCTTAACCGGGGTTGGGGTGGGGGATGAGGGAGTGATTACACTAAATGGCATGACCCACTCTGCTCGATAAGATCGAATACTAAATAGCAGAAATTTTGATCGAACACTAAATGACGTAAGTTTCCAACAGCCCACGAAAAAGAATACATAGCAAGACACAGTACATATGCATGCATTTTACTGTCTCAATTTAAAATGTTAACGTACATCCTCAGAGAGCCCTCCCGCTACGCAGGCTAGTCCTCAGGTACTAGAGTTTCCAACAGAACTATTAAGAACGAAAGGAATTGGTGGAAGGGGAAATCTAGCTACCCTAAGGATTTTAACCATAACTGTATACGTTACTTACCGTTCCCATTATAAAATGTAAATAATTTGCTTTCTCAAATTACTGACCTTTTTATAAAACCTTGATTTTCAATATATTTGTAATTAATTATTTAAAATTTTGAAATTTAGTTTTAGAGCAAAAGCCGACTTTAGAAAAACAAAAATCGAGTCATTTAGAAAAGGGTATCTGCTGGTCTAAAATGTCCTTGCCAAACAAATAAGACTGGCGAATTGCAGGCACCATATTGTGGAACGAGAGAGACTGGAACCATTGGTCCCTTCTCAGTTCTGCGAAAAAAATTCCTGCATCGAAGAAAAAAGCTGGAAACATTTTTCATTTTGGACCTTGAAAGTCGCTTTTTCTCACGAGTGACGTCATACATAAAAGCTCCATAAAACTAACGTGGTGCATCATGGTCTTACTAGAAACAACACCTTATGAGGCATGAATGGAAAATAGAGCTTTTACTGAAGCTAGACCACAATGCACCATGTTCGCTCTCCAATAAAATGCCTGACATATTTGAACTACAAATGCGCTTCACGTATTTCCCTTTTCGTATTAGCCTCAAGAAGACTTTTTCACTAAAGTAGAAGGAAGTGCCTGCCTTTTACTACCAGCCGTAGTCTCTCATCGGTCAGGTAGGAAATTTTACATATAACAAATATAACATGAAAAACATACAAAACTATTCTCTAAAAACCAAAACTTTTTTTTTTGATCCCCCCTTTTTTGGGCCAAAAACAAGAGTTCTCTTCTCTTGAGAATCAAAAACTTTTCTCGTACAAATGTTTTCCATTGCTTTACATAAAGATTAAGTGATGTCACATATAAGGATCTATAGAACTGTTAGGTATGACGTCACTCACTGAGAAAGTGACTTCCGGGTCCAAAACGGAAAGCATTTCTGTGAAGGATTTTTCTTCGTTTTTTCTTCACAGCAGGAATTGCTATACAGAATTTTGATTGTTGCAGGTGAAGGATTGACAGTGAATGACATTTTTGGCTTTATTTTAACGGACTTTAAAAAACTGGACCCGAAAATACGTCACAACTAAGAGCAAGTTTCATTATGACTGTGAAAAGGTCGCGACACGAACACGGTCGTGACACGGTCAAGGCGCGGCAAGGCACGTCAAAATTCTAGAAAACATCACGGTCACGACAAGGCACACTTACGGCACTGACCGTGCGCGACCTTTCGACAGTCATACGAAATGTGCTGTAAAAGCTCTATACCAGATCCCTAAGTGACAGCGCCCAGTATTTATTACCACTAAAGGATATTCCAAAGTGAGGTTTTCGAGTAGGGCGGGAATTTCAGTTCAGTCTCGCCAAGAGTGACGTCACGTGAAAAGATTCGCCTTCGTATTCAACATCTCCAGATCTCCTATATATCTGATTATTTTGTTGTAGAAAAAAGGATAATGTAGTATGATCTAATTATGGTAGACATGTCAGTGGTCTTTCTGTTTGAATTGATCCAGAAGCACGTGACTCGTAACCAGGCCCTCCTCGCTAACATCACTTTAGAAGGGATCAAGACTTCATACTATACTACCTAAAATAATCCAGAGCCGATACTAATAAAAGTTTCTCGATAAAAAGTTCGGAATCAAGCATAGCTATATGAGCAGCCCGACCGATGAACGAGTTAGCCGAGCTTGTCAGGGCATGGTAGCAGCTATAACGGATGAAGGTAATGTTTTTCTTGCTTTTGAGTGGTGATAATAGGTTGGTGATCATCTCTCGATAGATAGTTCCTATGGAAAAAGTAAGAATTTGGTAAAAACGGGGAGAGAGAAAAGCTGTACTTTTCTAACCAAGCCCTACTCGGCTTTCAGTTTACAGGGAAAGGCAGGTAGGGTCTGGGTTTGAAAATAAAGAAAGTGTGAGTATGTGCAGTGACTTAGCAAGGGGTGGGGCAGGGGGCGATCCTCCCCCCCTAAAATTTTCGGCTTGACCCTCTTTTTGTGTGAAGGATAATATCAATGTTATCACTTTAAAGTTTTTCTTTTAATCTAATTCACAATATTTTACTGTTGTCCCAGCACATAAAAAAATAAATATAGTGAATTCTGAGTAATTTTTGTTGTGTTGAAAGTGTCTCAAGAAAATTGCCCGCTTTTGCTCAGGCCTCGCTACATCCGTGTGTGTGTAAGGGGGAGGGGTGGTTAGTCGGATTCTTGTGAATTTTGCTTTGTGTTTCAAATCGTTCAATGGGGCAAAAGGAATACAATGGACGGAATGATAAACGAACGAATGAATGGATGCATGAGCGGATAGAAGGAAAAATAAAAATTACCAAATTCTGAGGTATCCTTAGCTGCAGCTTTACACATTTCAATTCTTGCCGAGTGATAAGGAACGTAGTGGTCTTGAACTGAGCTTACTAGAAGAATATTTTTAAAGTACTCCAATCCTGTGGACAAAAGCAAAATACCATATAAACTAAATTTAAATGAAAATCCTGTCAGGACTATTTTTAGCGGGTTTGCGCAGCAAAGCAAAGGGATTGGGTGTACAAGTAAACTAATTCTGGCTCCGTTCCGCGCAACTAACTCTGAGAAAATTTGTAAAGCATTACAATAGCGCAGTTGACTGTAAATAAACAATGGTACGGACGTGCCGTGCCGTGACCGTGATGGCGCCGTGGGAATGCATTTTCATTTTGGATGAGCAGTGATCACGCGCCCAGCGATTGGTCAAACGGACGCCGTTCGAACACACTTCGTATGACTGTAAAAAGCTCGCGGAACGATCGGTACCATAAGTGTGCCTTGCCGCGACCATAATGTTTTCTAAACTTTTGACGCGCCTTGACGTGCCTTGACCGGTGTCAAGACCGTGTTCGTGCCGCGAGATTTTCACAGTAATATGAAATATGCTCTAATTCTTTGCCGAGACATTTCACAGTCATACGAACGCTGCTCTAATCGTCCAGGGGGTTTTTATTTGTCATGGTTGGGGGTGGGGTAGGGAGGGGGTCGGCAAAATTGAGAGGGTGTTTAGTGGTCTTGAGAATTCTTGTAGTGGGGTTGTTAAGTTGCAGAGGTGTGAGGCTGAAAGCATGACTGAAGTCTTGAAGGTTGTAGGGGAGGTATGAAAGTTTTACTCTCCAGAGAGAGGGTTATAACATGTTTGGTAGCCACTGACTTGTGAAGCCCAGTAATTTTGCCGACCCTCTCCCACTATGCCATAATGAATGGAATTTCCCCAACCTTTTGATTTGCTAAGACGATAGATACACGTCTGGCGAAGGTCCTCGTGGTCGTGAAGTGAGAGCTGCGTTAATGCATCAGACTTTTTCCACTTTTGCATCAGCCAAAGCCCTGTTGGGTGAAAGGCAAAAACTTCGCATCTACAACACATATTTACAATTCGTACAAATTTAAAATCTTTTTTGTGATGGCTTTCCAACCAAATGTACCACATTAAGATCACCACTAAGGAAACGAACCAATCAGAAGCAAGCTTCTAGTGACGTGGTGTTCTTACCTGTGCTACTTAAGAACTAGTCGGGTTAGCATGCCAACATGGGGCCACTTAGAGAAAGACCAATCAGATGCATGTATACAGTCACGTGGTGTTCTTACCTGTGCTTACTAAAGGACTAGTCGGGTACAGCATGCCAACATGAGGTCCGCTTAGAGAAAGAAACGTGTGCAACTTGTCCAACAAAGGCCGCATGTCGGGATGAGTTAACGCTGAACGAATGATGATGTTACCCAACGAGTGCCCAACGAAACTAAAAACAAGAAGATATTTGTTATAATCAATTATATTCATAACTTTATTAAATGCGCAGATCAATACGACCTTTTTCCAAGGTAGAATGTGTAACATATTTTGTCACCTTATTTTTGAGGGGAATATCGAATAAGCATCGATATAATGACGGATTTCTTGAACGAGTCTTTCTGTCAACTCCTCAAAAGAGACGAACGTATCTGCCTGCGAGAGAAAAACAAGCAGTGTGACTGATTATCTACCAATTGATTGCTCTGGGGACCCCAATGCAAGGGGAAGAGTGAAACTGATGACATCCGTTGGAACAAATCATAACCTGTGCCGGCGCCAGACCTACTGCTCAACTAATCAGAATGCTGCAACCGACATCTGAGAACAGTTTTCGCGTAACTCAATATGTCAATCACGTGACCATGGTCCAACCACTGTCATTGGGTGATCTCGCGAGCTGTGACTGTCTCAACGATTTCGTCAATTGGGTAGCGTGACATGTTTACAGCCACATGAACATAGTCTGTCACACCACGTCACGACCGTACTTGCGTTTAAAAAACCCCAGCTAATTGGATTCAGGTAACTGATTCTTTTAGTTTTTATTTTTCCATTCAAAAACATACACCTGATTGCAAAAACGTTGTCATAAAAAGTAGCACTTTAGTAAATTAGCAAATTTATCAATTAGGAATGAATTATCACTGATGCCAGACTTAGCCTCATCCAGCAAGCTCCATCAACGTGAACATCAACGGCAACATATATAAAAACACAAATTTCAACAGTATATGTCTTAATTCGGTGATAATTCCACTTTCATCTGAGTCTGATGTGAGTGATAACTAATTCCTAATTGGCAAATTTACTATTTACTCATGACAACGTTTTTACAATTAGGTGTATCTCTACCTAAGCAACAGACGCACTCTAGTCAGCCATAGCTGAACCTACCTGGTTTATTTCTGACATGAGGAAATCCATACGGGAAGACGGTAAGGCCATCTCCAGATAACAACGAACAAGACGAAGATCTCCACTATTACCTGAGACAATTAAAACCGACAATGGTGTTAAAAAGTAAGGTAAATGAACTTTTATTTGACGTCGATAGTTCCTTCAGCTACGAGGCTGGTATCAATGGATGCCGACTTTACCATTCACCCCTCTTCTCAATCACAGCTCCGTTTTAAGGGTGTTTAAAGCTAAAGTTATGCGGATTAGAGAGAAGTTGAAACAAGTGTATGTGGTCCCTAAGGATCGAACCATGGACCTCTCGCTAAGCAGGCAGCACACTAACCGACTACGCCACACTTGCTCCTTTTTTAATCGAAATTGGTATAATTCCTTTGATCTCAGAAAGCAGTGCATAACGATATTGACTAGGTAAAACTCTACCATATTCGTTCGTCCGTGCTTTTTTACTCGCCTTCCAATCCATTCATTCTGCTGTTCACCTGCCAATCCGTCCGTCCATTCATGAATGTATTCACTCCTATTCCGCATTAATTGGCTGCAGGACATTTCATTCTGGATCTCTTGAACATTCAAGAGTCGTATGACAACCAGTTTTTTAAATTAGCAATAGTCAGTTCATAAAATGCTTTTTGTCTATTAGGTACATACCATCCAAACCATGCACACAGATAATGAGGTGGGTCTCGATAGTGTCTGGTCTTTCTTTAGTAAAATATGACTCACGTGTCTGTTGTACTCCTATATCACTGGAAGACAATGAATACTATGGATGTTATTCTGTCTGCCTTAGTCATGACGCATTCCTATTGCAGTGCCAATTACAACAGGGTTCCAGGGCATTTGAAAAATCAAATTCCCTGACTTTCGGTCAGAATCTGAATTGGCCTGACAGCTAAAAACATCCCTGTCTTTTTACTGACCCTTGGAAGCCGCCCTGCACGAAGATTAGTAATGTGTTAGAAGCAAGAGATGGCATTAAGCTGAATTGCGGCTTAATGCCATCAACGCCGTCTAGAAGTTCAACGTATCATACCCCAAGTATAATTGGACGTTTTGGTGACCTACCTGTAGATCTGATAAGTAAATTTCAGCTGACGCTTGACAAACTTCTTGGCCAGTTCAAACCTAGTGCAGTAAATAATAAGTAGATTGTTGAAAAGGAATCTGGATATCACAAAATGTTCTTTAACAGTTATTAATCGTACCTGGATCTAACGCTTCCTCCATACACCGAGTTAACTCTAGAAAACGATGGTGAAGTGCTTCCAGCACAGTTCATAGGCAAACAAGCTACAAGAGGAGAACCAGACAATCCCTTGGGATGGGTTTTCTTCTTGCCTTTCTTTCCATCGGTTTTGTCCTTGGACGGTTCTTTTCCTGCCTTAGAACGTTCCGCTGGACCAGACGTCTCTGGCTGACTATCGGAGGTGTTGATGGCCGTTTCAGAGGACGTGGGCGTGTCATACACGCTACTATCGCTGGGAGAGTCCGTCAATTGTGAGTTTTGTGATGAAACACTTCGTTGTTTGGTAGAAGAGGCATCGCTTAGACTTTCCAGTGCGCTTGCAAATGTTATTGTACTAGTGGTAAGATGCTGAGCACCTTCTTCCTCGTCTTTTTCGTTGCCGGTTCCTTCTGCTTTGTCAGTTTTAGCAGCGCTACTTGCTTCAGTATCGGTACTTGGTTTTGCATAATTTGGTTTCACAGCTTCTTCTTGTAACTCGACTGCTTCCTTGCTAGGATCGGTAGCATCATCTTCATCCTCTTTAGTAGACAATTGTTCGTCAACATTGATAGCTTTCTCGTCGTTCAGCACAAGTCCATCCTCTGTATTTTTCACTTCCTTATCACTTGCTCGTTCAGAAAGGCATTCGACTGCTTCCTTGTTTTCCAACAACCATCCTTCTTCCCTGCTTTGGAATCCTTTTTCTTCTTCAATATTTTTTACTGGATTAGTATCGTTGTCATTTTCTGCAGTCGTGCTTCCTTCCAAAAGTGCAGCATCTTCTGTTACCAAGGCAGCCTTCTCATCACAAGCTGCATCAGAAGATACCTCGCTTCCAGAACCTTCTTTGTCACCAGCTGAATCACCTTTCTCCGAGTCCTCCTCGGGCTGGCATAACCTCTCTTCAAGAGTCATGGCAGAACCTTCTTCACCGTCGTTCCCCACAGTATTACTTGTTTCAATATTACCTAAACTTTCTGTATCTGCGGCTATTCCAGGCGTTTCACTCGAACTCTTGTTTGCATCTTCATTTTCCTGGTTCTTGCCGCTCTCGGTTTCGGCTTCTTGACTTTCTTCCCCAATTTCGTCGACTTCTTTTACGTTATCCTCACCCTCTTCTTTGCTCAGCGTTTCTTCCGTGAATTTACTTTCTTTTCCTTCGACATTAATGTCATCTGACTCCTCAGGCTTGTCCTCTCCGCTATTCTTTTCCACTGGTTCAATTAATTGTTCTTCTTTCAGTTTACAGCAACTGTCGGATTCCTCTGAACTTTCCCGACTAGTTGCGGCTTCGTCACCCGAAATTTTATCATTATTTTCATGTTTCGTGGAATCTGACAAATTTTCTAAATTTTCAGTTTGTTTATCGTCTGTTATTTCTGACTCGACATTCTCTGTCAGAGTTTCATTTTCGTTATATAAATTATTCCCTCTCTCGAGTGATTCTGAGTCGTCTTCCTTTTGAGGAGTTTCATTATTTTCATTTAACACGGAGTCTGTTTTAGTCTCGTCATTCAATTCTGATTCAGATTCCTCATTAACTAATACATCACTAACATCACGACCATTGTTTTGGCCGCAAAGTTCTGTGGTATCTCTTGTATTGCAACTTTTCTCAACTGCAGAAGTTTCATTAAGAGATGTACGACTACCAATTTCTTTATTTTCCAATGCATTTGCATGGTTATCAACATTGTCGGTGAAATCTTCAGAGGAAGAGCCCTTAGGATTGGCAAACTCTTCTTTGAAAGAGGTGATCAGTGTTTCATCTGTAAGTGCTGTTTTGAGGTCAACAGGATTCAATTCTTCCTTCGACATGTTTAGTTGCTCAATAGCCTTGCACAGACGTGTTGTATCATCATCATAACTTTCATCATCATCATCATCCAGGATCATCGTCTCTCTGACTGGACGACCATCGTGATCTCTACCGTTACACAGGACTCCCCCTAAGGCTAGTGTCGAGTTGGGCAAATCAAAAGTAGATCTTTCATCACTGAAGTCTTCTGCAGTAAAAGAGTCAATGGTTAGTGTACACGAGTAACTGAGGCTTTGACCCGTCATACGTTCGACATATTGAATGAAAAACAAAAAAAGTAGAAAGTAGAAAATCGATCGTCGATTATAACCGTTGTTTCACTGCCACTGTGGGTCACTGGTAAACATTACTTCACTGTTATCGTTCTCTCAGCTCCCCTCTCCACAATACGGCTTGACTTGAGGGTTGTGCAACAGAGAGGTGTTGACAACAGATTCAGCCCACTGAGTTTCGTCCGCGTTCCTTTTAGTCTCCGTCAAGAAACGAGGGGCTCCGAGCTGAAACAGTGGTAGATGGATTTGCCTTGAGCCGCTTATTGACGAGGACCAAAAGGAACGCGGGATCTGGGAACGAGATTACCACGTGACTGAGCTAGCTCTTGGGAAACAATGGAATAGTTGTAATTATTCTTTTGTTTCCCCAGAGCCTCGATCTAGATCTTATTAAGTGTGATCACTCAACCAAAATATCGCAAGTGGGCTATTTAAATCAGCACGATAGTACAAAGTTTGACAACAAACCTGAATTGATAATCACCAACTCGTCATCCCCTAGATCACCATTCTCTGGATCAAATGATACATCAATTTCTTCTAATTCTGCTTTCTCGGAAGCTTCTGTAAGGGAAATAAACGATTAATCCCTTGAATAATAAACAGTCGATAAACATACAGACAGACAGGCATACAGAAAGTAGGCAGGAAAAAAAAAACCCCAGAAAATAAGCCTGTCTCTCCCTCGACTTGTAAGTCCCTCCACTAGCCAAATATTCAAAGTTGTCCTCACTACGAGGGAAATACAAAGGGAAAACCTCTAGTTCCCTTCCCGTCGGTTTGTCGTAGACTAAACTGATTGAATGAAGAGGGTTAATTAGTCATTGAAATGAATAGATGGATGGGTGGGTGAACATGGATGAAGGAACGCACAGAGAGAGAAGGACGGATAGATGGATGGATGGACGGACGGACGGACGGACGGACGGACGGACGGATGGATGGATGGGGTAGATGGATGGAATTATGGACAGATTGATTGATGTATATATATTGACAGATGGGCGGATGAAAAAATAAACAGATTGATGGGATGAGCGAGCGCAGGGAAGTATGGATAGATTCATGGATGATGGGACAAATGGGTAGATGGATGGATGGATGGATGGATGGATGGATGGATGGATGGATGGATGGAGGGACGGACGGACGGACGGACGGACGGACGGACGGGTGGGTGGATGGGTGGATGGATGGATGGATGGATGGGTGGATGGATGGATGGATGGATGGATGGATAAAATGTAGTTAAATGTGATACCTTCTTGCTCAAGTTCCTGATAACTGTACTTGTCTTCAAAGATGATGGGAGTGGATGATTGGTCCCCATCCAAGGCAGCACACTCTACAGCAACGGGTGGGATAGACTGATAATAACGCGAACTCTTGATCCCTTGTCCCAGACTCTGGTGTAGCTGAAAGCTAAAGCAATAATGAAATAAACATTTCATTTTATCATTCAGACACCGGGGCTTGCAACTCAAGGTGTTTCCCTCCTGTTTTGGTATCGCCAAACTATACTTTTTGAAACGGCCTTCAGCTAGAGGTCCGTTTACACTAGCAATTTTTTCGCGCGACTTGAGGGGCGACATCAATGACGAATTTATCGCAACCCAAATCACGCGCGCTTGCACTTGCGCTTGCACTAAATCTGTCGCCGTAAAAGCGCCATAAAATCGCAGCTCAAGTCGCGCGACAAGATTGCTAGTGTAAACGGACCTTAAGACTAATAGCTGGTACGAGTTTCAGTTTGATCGAACAACAGAAAATTAGTCTTAGGATCAACCAAATCACTACGTCGGATACGGAAGCCATTTCATAGTCTGGACTGCGTACACTCACCTAGTTTAAAAACATATCCGTTTTGGACCTGTCATGTGAGAATCACAAGATGCCATTACAGATGAGCTAAAATAGTTAACTGACCTTTGTTCTTGTTGATTCTGAAGCTCATCCCAAGGAAACTCTTGAAGGAAAAAGGCTTCTGTAAAATGTCCAATCTACGAGACCAGAACATGACCATTAAGGAAGCTTTCATTTATCATGGCTTGGGGGGGGGGGGGGGGCGGGAAAAGTAAGGGGGGGTGCGTTATCCTGAGAAATCCGGGGGGGGGGGGGGGGGTGGGGGGGGGGGGGGGTTTTGTTGCGGGGGG
>JAAAQI020142869.1:0-11805 GCA_011800005.2 Stichodactyla mertensii
GTACCAGCATGACGCATTGTATAACCTAGCCTGTATGCTAGAGCAGACATTTCAGGGCATCTGGCACGGAGGACAATTGCACCCACAGTATTAACTACATGTTCATCCAAGGGGGCTTTTGATCTTCGTGAATGGCACAGAGATGACAGAGTCTTTGTTGTCAAAGGGGCATGCTTGTTGAGTTCTTTTCTAAAGCTGTTTAATGTGAAATCAGTCAGCTCATCTGCTACAGTTTTCCTCAACACGCTAGCCGTTGTTTTCCTACGAAGTTCTTGGCACTCTTTGTCCATTTTCTCGATTGCCAAGTCATGTAACATTGGTGACAGAAGGGAATTTTTCATGGCTCTTCTGCAGGCAGTCTCGTACGTACCCAAGGCAAGGCACATCACAATATTTGAAATTCTCTCTGCACAAAGTGATGAATCTGTGCCCAGATGCGAATTTGATACGTACCTAGGTGAACAAATTAATTCACGCTTAGTAAGAGTAATTATAAGCTTACACATTTTCATTGAACAATACGTTTACATCGTATTTATTTACAATACACAATAGACTACGGGGTGCGCTCACAAAAACTTCGCTTTTTTGATATTTGTAGGTGGGTAGGTAGGTAGGTAGGTTTCAGCGTGCTCGAATTTTTTTTCGTGACCTCGGGTATTGTACGATATTTTTTAGATTTGCCCAATATTTTTTTTCACAACATTTAAGCTTACCTTGCACGATATATTTTTTTTTCTGTGTCAAGATTATTTTTGGTTAATATCTTACCTCAACTTCCCCTTTATTTTCGTTATTCAGTATGTTTTCGTGATCTTTTCTTGTGTCGTTTTCTTTGTCTTGGGAATGCTGTAACCGGGGAACAAGGAGAGTCTGTTCGCCTACGTTTTGTTTGCCACATATTTCAATATCTTCTAGCTCTTGTAACGGTGACAAATCGCTAAAGTCTAATTCAGCAGATACCTCATTCTTGGCGCTAAGCCCTTCGTAAGAGCTTAGTTCGAACAAATTTCCTTTTAAACGCTTTTTTAAACTATCTGGGCTTGATTTTGAACATCGCTTGAGCACGACTTCTGGTGTTTTGATGCCCTTTTAGCGCAAGATGAACGGCATTTCCCCTGAAGAACTTCTAACTCAGATTTGAATAAGTCCTTCGATCCTTCTAAAACATGTCTTGCACAGTCGACAAGACTGTGTCGATAAATCAATTGAAAAGTTGAGAAGATGTTCAAGTTTTTCTTGAAGTCCTTTGCAGGTAGTTAAATTGTAAGTGCTTGTAGCACCGACGAGGAAAACACCACAACAGCGGCATGTAGAGTCCTTCTCTTTCGTCTTGCTAATTCTTCTCCCTTTCTTTAATGTTTGAGGCGATTTATTACTCATGGTAAGCGAAGATTTCCGAGGTGTACTAACATTGCTCATAGTGGCGTTGGTGCACGTTTGCAACCTTCAGGTACAATGCGCGGGAAAAAACCGGAACCGGAAAGAACATTGTACTCAAGTGGGCGTGGAAATTGCTTAGTTGCTAAGCAACCTCCGCGCATGCTCAAATAAGAAAAGACAGGATTTCGGCAGAGTCTCGCAGGGTAGCAGTTCAGATGCTGTTCATGTGATTACAGCACATGATTCAAGATACTATTTTATTAATTGTATATTTTATAGCCACATATTAATAGATATTTTTCCTGATTTTCATATCTTTCCATGTTTAGATTGGTAGATGGTTTTCTAAGTCCATGCACGTCATGGCACAGATACCTTAGTATCAAGATTTTCATGTAGGATTAAAATCGAAAGAAATGCTCCACATACAGCTAGACCGTATGCTAGGGCATTAAGTAGTGATGGACAGTTACAGTCGTTACCAAAAACGTTGTCTAAGTGAAAAGAGGTTTATACGACAATAAAGTCATTAAGTATTCAATTTCCTCGCGTGGAATTTTTAATTTTCATGTGATGCAAAGCATGACAGCATTGATGGTTCCGCAACTCCATAGTTGCTGTTGCTACGTCCCACTAGCCAAACGAAGTCTGCTAGAAAACTGCACAACTGAGATTCTGATTGCAAACAGATTTATACATTTTGTTGGGATTTTTAGCATTCTGTAGAAATATGAGAATCAAATTCAAGTAATGCAAGAAACCTTTGTGACAACAGGCAGTTTATGATGGTGTTTGTGGGACAAGATGTATTCCACTGAAAACCAGTGCTACAGTGATTGGTTGGCTATTGTTTCAGCTGGAACCATCAATTGTAAACCGTCGACGTCCACATTTTCTGCACGTGCTCGTTTAAATTCCTTACAGTTCCACGCGCGCGAAAATCGAATATTTAATGAGACACTAGACATTTATTGTCGTATAAACTTCTTTTCACTCGGACAATGTTTTTGGGAACGACTGTATGTCTTAGGGTAAGGCTTGCTAATTCTTGATCTAATTATTTTTTGATCATGCTCATAAATGTTTTTGCACACACTGTTATAATTCAGTTTAGCTCTAGTTCCACTAATCATAAATAATTTAACATTATCTGGGTAATATACTTATTTTAATAAAGTTAGTCCCCAGAAAAGTTACAAAGCTGAGACTAGCAAGGATTATGTTCAACTTGTTTCAACTGCTTTATAGATGTTAAATTGATGGCATTGAAAATTGTTACCTGCAGCTTTTAATTAAGATTGTTCAGTATTAAGCATGTTATTTACCCATGATCTTCATTAATATCAGCTTATTTACCAGGTTATTGTTGACAAACTTTATTGAAAAAAGTGTATATCAGATAGTTAATTTTGAACTATAAATCTTCCACAGTTAAATTAGATATGGAACTTGATATATTTTCAGAACAGAGCACAAAGTGGGAAACAAACAATCTCCCAGATGACCTCACCACAAATGGGGTTCTTGCCCTGCTGGAATTTGGAGGGAATTATCAGCAAGTGGAGCTGTATTTGGGCTGCGGGAAAACCCTGTCATCCCAAGACTGGGAACACCAGTTAAGTAATTTTCATGAATGCATGTAAATAATATGTTCATTTTATTACTTCAAATTCCTTTCCAACGGGAATACAATGTATTAGATTTATTTACTGGATTACTGATTTAAGGAACTATGCTAAATATTGTTCCAAGCATCAAATATGTAAGACACATGGAAATATTTGATGTCTATTAGCCTTTCCGGAATTCAAAAAGGGACTGGGGCTAAAGTTATAGCAAAGCCTAAATCTCTGGATCTGACTGGAACTCGCCAATCAAGTGGATCCCTTAGAGGAAGAACTTGAAGTGAAACTCGAAGCGGCATTGCTGGCCTGAGATGGAGATAAAATAGATTGCGAAGATGACCTTCCAAACCCTTGAGAAACCTCACGTTCTTGAACAGCTTGTGAACTCGAAGTTGGTTTTTGAAGCTCCTCGCTCAGTTTCTCAATATTTTCCAGCAATTTGCGTACAGTTGGATTCATAGCTAACAAAACAGCAGGGTAAAACACGTAGGACAAACAAACAAAGGAGAAATTTGTTGAACTATAGAACCATGTGCTTAAGGAAATGAATCATGATGTCATCCAACTTATTATGGACTTCCTGTGTAAGGAAACTCGCTAGCGAGAATTTCGTCCTGGATGAAATTCGCTAGCGAGAATTAAAAACTCGCTAGCGAGAATTCGGTTCAGAAACTCGCTAGCGAGAAAATTGAACAGCTATTTATATATTTCGATAGCTTAAAAGTTAATCTGGACAAAGAAACAATTTTCAACTCCCCTTAAAAAAATCTCGATTCCTTTTGGCAGTAACGGCTTGCCACAGGCGAAGACGTAAAGGACTATGACCTCATGTGGACAAAACTTGAAAAAGCTGTCAAACCTGAATGTAATGAAATTGTTGCTGCTAAGAAGTTCAAGGAGAGAATAAAAAACCTGGAGAGACTATCACTGACTTGATACTGTTAGTTAAAGACTGTAATTATCTTGATGAAGACCGACAAGTAAGAGATCAGTTTGTGTATGGAGTATCTGAGGAAGACCTGAAGAAAAGATTACTAGAACGAGAAAATGCCCTTACGCGAATTGAAGTAACTACAATTGGAAAAGCATATGAAAACACTAAACAAGAATTGTTAAAGCAGTGAAAGGTCCAAAGGACAAACCAAAGAAAATATTACTATGTAATTACTGTTCAAATAACAAAGGAGCTCACAGTTTTGCTGACAAAAAGCTGTACCCTGATTATGGAGCTGTATGCAGAAAATGTAAACAAAAGAATCACTACCAGGACTCTAAGAAATGTAAACGCTTAGCACAACACGGGTATGGAAACCCATTCATCTGAAAACCACGACCTGCTGAAAAGAAACCAATGATACTGAAAGTAGAAGAAGATGGAGAAGAGCACTACTGTGAAGTTCTCGAACAAGTATGTGTATTAAACCAAAATTGCAACCATAAGAAAGCATTTGCTAACCTACATCTACCAAAGAGAAGTGAGTGCTCCTACAATTGTGAGAAAACCCTCTGCAAAGAATGGAATAAGACTCTGTATTGATAGTAGACCACTGAACACTGCACTGAAACGTTCTAACTACCCAATTCCAACTGTAGAACAATTGTTAACTGAAATAAGTGATGCAAAAGTATTTAGTAAAGCTGATATCAAGTCGGCATTCTGGCATGTAAAACTAGATAAAGAGAGTTCCCTGCTGACAACATTTAACACTCCCCTTGGGAGGATGAAATGGAACAGATTGCCATTTGGCATTAGCGTTGCCCCAGAAGAATTTCAACGACGCATTGATGAAAACCTAGAAGGACTCGATGGAGTCAAGGCAATCGCTGATGATATTTTAATCTGGGGTGAAGGACCTACAGAGGAAGCAACATGTAATCATGATCAGCGTCAACTTGGATTGTTACAGTGATGTCGAGAAAAGAACATTAAATTGAACAAAGAAAAATTCCAGCTAAGGAAACCTGAACTGACCTACATGGGTGTGGTACTTACAAACAAAGGAGTCAAACCTGACCCAAGAAAACAAGAGTGCATCCAAACTATGCCTGCCCCAACGAACAAAGAAGAAGTGAGGAGACTAATGGGTGTTGTCACGTATCTTGCTCGATTTTCTGAGGATTTGTCAACCAAATCTGAGCCTCTGAGAGATCATCTGAAGTAATACACTGCATTCATCCGCGAAGAAAATGAACAAAATACTTTTGAAGATATAAAGTCTATCATCTCGAATGCACCACTGCTGAAGTATTTCAATCCTGTTGAGAGAGTTGAAATACAAGTTGACGCCTCTTCAAGTGGATTAGGAGCATGTCTGATGCAAGGAGGACAACCTGTCCAATACGCATCCAGAGCATTAACTGATACTGAATGAAGATATAGTCAAATCGAGAAAGAACTGCTGAGTATTGTTTATGGACTGATAAAATTCCATACTTACAGTTACGGAAGAAAAATAATGGTCTACAATGATCACAAACCACTGGCGGTTGTACTGAGAAAACCTGTTGGAAATAACCCCATTAGATTACAGAGAATGCTGGGAAGAATCATGGGATATGACATAGAATTCAAATATGTAAAAGACAAAGACCTCTTCATTGCGGATGCCTTAAGCAGATCTCAAACAAAGAACCAAAAAACGAAGCACGTTGGAACAGGAGATTGAAACCATTAAACTGCTAACTGAAGACCAAACAAAAAGATCAGATTACAGACAAAACTGCTATAAAAACAGAAATTAAGCTTCTTATTAAGACTAAATCAGGACGAATAATTAAAGCACCTAAGAGATTTTCTGAGTAAATGTAAAATGTTTATAAAATTTTACTGGGGGAAGGGTGTTAGGAATGGGATTCCTGTGTTAAGAGTATTATAGGATAGAGATTGGACGGATTGCAGGAGAGCACAAGTAAACTGTTGTTGAGTTGAAATCTGTCTCTTTATTCATCTGTTTGATAACATAACACCTATTTCAAAAAAGGTTGTCCTCCAATTTACTGAACCTGCATACTGAATACTGCATACCAAGTCCAGACAGCCTTGTCGCCTTATGCTTTCTCTTGTCTTTAGGGTCTATTACCCTCAAGCAAATGTTTGGAAAGGTGTCGACCTCGCTCTCCCTCCATTTTTCTTTTCCTTTGTATATGAACGGCACTTGTCTCAATGAGGCTCATTGTCAGTAATGATGCATTGCGGTCTTGGTATGCAGTATTCAGTAAATTGGAGGACAACCTTTTTTTGAAATAGGTATATATATATTTTTAATCTAAGCCACACTTAGATTAGAACTCTTCTCTTATTGACCTTGCTTCGGTTGAGTGGTTGTTACTGGAGGAAGGATGGAAATCACTCCAAGATGACTGGGATTCGCCCCTCCAGGTGGCCGCAGTTACATTATCCACTTCATCAGTAGCTCCTTGTACACTATTTAAGAAAAGTTAGGAAAATAATTAAGAGCATTTATAAAATATTTAGACTCAAAGTTTGTCAAAAGTTTCAAATGAGCTTTTCTAAAATTAAAATTCAATCAACAGATAGGATACCTTAAGTAATTATGTAATACTAGTGAAGCTAGAACCAACCATCTCACTGTCTGAGGAGGAAGCTGGATGGCATTTCTGAAAAATCTCCATCTGTTTCCTAACAACCCAAAACCATTCTCTGAAATTCGCCCCATGCGCGAAAGACGGTAATTAAAGATGTGTTGCTCATCCGAGAGACCAGAATGAGGGTAAGGCTTCATAAGAAAGGTTGTTAGAGAAAAAGCATCATCTCCAGTAAGCACGTAAGGTACTGGTTTCTGTCTACCGGGTAAAGGACTAGATGGAGGAAGATTCAAAGGGTTATTGGCACGATCTTGAAGTGCAAGCCGCGAGTCGGCATTCTGCCAAATCGCTGCGTCGGAAAAACGACCATTTGTGCCAACACTAGCCCAGATACACTGATAATCGGGACCAAAAGCAGCCAGTAGTATGACGCTATTGTTCCCCTTATAATCATAATAGGATCCCGAGTTGTATGGTTGTTGGGTATTTATCCTTTTTCCATCCATTGCTCCAATTCGATTGGGAAAATTCCATCTTGACTCAAACTTTTCAGCGATCTTTTTCCATTCTTCACTATTTGGGGTCTTAAAATATTCTGTTGCCATGGTCTTGTACAGCGCTTCGCAAGTTTCTCGTACGATCGTGGAAATAGCTTGTCTTGATATCCTAAAACTGTACTCCAAAGAATGGAAACTCTCGCCATTTGCCAGAAACCTCAAAGTGACAGCCAGCCTCTTGTCCGGCTTTATTGAAGCCCGAACTAACTGTTCTCTTCTTGCGATAAGGGGGGCTACTTTCTCTACCAGATACGAGAATTGATCTCGGGTTACTCGGAAAAAGTCGCGATAAACCGTGTGGTCTTCTAGCTGTAGCTCCTTTACAAGGTGATGGAAAACCCCTTTCTCGCTTCTCCTTGAGATCCACTCACGTACGTATATATCTCTGCTAAATTTCCTTGGAAAGTTTTCAATTTCGTCAGTAGCAAAGCCCAAAAATATTACCGAAGCAACTCTCTTTCGACGAGCAGCCTCGTCCGCCATGTTTGTTTTCAAAAGGTTTTAACACATTAACCAATCAGATCACGAGTTCGTCATTTTTTGTTGCGTGACAAGTTGTGACTAGGGTGGAAATACGTGCAACATCGCTCTGCAACTTGCAACGCAACAATGTTGCGCGACAAGTTGCACGATTTTGTTGCGCGTATTTCCGCACACCTTAAAGAGTAAATATGACATAATCTCTAATACGCATGACAGAATGAAATCGAGGTAATGAATGCATGCGGACAGCTGTGTGAACACAGTACAGAGCTTTAGCGTAAGTTGAGATAAGAGTATTAAAGCAAGATTGCGGATGCAAACAAAGAATTATGAATTGTGTACACAGACCATGTGTGGTGTAGGAAAAGGTAAACACACGAGGGTTTGGAAATGATAAACATGGGATGGTAGGAGATGTAGTAACATGTGTGCTTCATGCGTAAACTAGGAATATTCTGTTTCATAACACTAATATTAAACAGAGAGAGTTGAGAAATATAGAAACAATATTTTTGTACGATGAGGAGGGTTGTCCAATATTCTGACAGGATTGATGTCAGCAAACTGATTTTCCAGTGGATCTAGTGGATCCCCTTGATAGCTCGACAGGACACTTCATCTCGCGTTCAGTTGCCGAACTGGAAGGGGGCATATTATATAGAGACTTGAATATTTTAAAGTTAAAAAAAAATTGGGGGGGGGGGGGGGGTACAACCGGAACAGGCGGGACAATACGTATTGTTCAGTGAGTATAAAAGTACGTGAATCTCCTGCAGTTCATTCAGTTCGCGATTATTATATGTTGGGATCCCTGTGTGTAACCACGCGCATAGTGAGGTCCCCTTAAATCTCGGCAAGCGGATCCGCTGGTACGAGTGGAAACAGAGGATTCCTGTAGGAATCAGTTCGTTCAGTTCGCGATTATGACGTCGTATATGAAGATGTGCCACCTATTCTAAGAAGTTTAGGTGCAATATGGCTTTTTGTGGGCGTCTTTTTTTAGTTGTTAGTTGGCGTACAAGGTAAAGTTACTGCTGGAAACTTCGTATAAAGCTTACTAAGTGGAATACAGTGTAAAGCCGTTTTTGTTTTTGTTGTTGCTCTGATTAGAAGTTTTGTCAATAAATAAAGGAATTCATTTCAAGGACCTCCAGTTTCCATTGCGAGGTGACTTGAATTTGCTATTCGTACATGAGTCCACATTTTTTTTGAATTTTATCTGTAATCCCGCAGTCTTTGGAAAACAAAAATAGCACAACTTTATTTAGATTATTGAGCCCATTTCTTTAATAGCTCTTATCGTAGATGAGCACGCCATTCCGATAAACCAGCGGTATTCCAATGAGCATAGCATCAAAACGAGTCGTTCGGGTCGACTCATCAAGTCTTCCATGTAATTTACTATTATAGTTTTCTAGTGATCACAATGCGACAACAAAATACAAAGTATTTTGTCGTTTTTTTAAACTGTGCACCAACAGGAGCTCAAAAGAAGTGTGCAAGGACTTGACATGGCATTTACTACCTTTGTCATTTTCTAATTTTTGACGAATGAACTAAATTTGGCAGAGAAAATCCAAGTTAAAGTTTATGTAAATGAAGACGATTTGATCCTTGATTAATCCTTGAGATCACCCATAACGCCTGTTGGAAGAACAGGACACTAATTTGAATTAAATGTAATTTCCTTTTTTCACTTGGTGCAACATGGTAAAATGGAACTTACCTCTGTCATAACTTGTCTCAGTTCTATATCTGAAATGTCTTCTACTGCCATAGGTGGTGCGGTTTCACTGTCTTTACTATTGGACAGATAATGTTTAATGGCAGGCGACAGCCCATGCACTCCAGAACCACCATGAAGAATTGAGTGGTCTATAATCATGCCCATAGCTTTATAGGTCCCAGTCAATCTTAGAGAGTGATCATGGGTTGGGATGCGATGATCGCTTTCTCCCTCCAAAAACATGAGTGGTTTCCCTGTGCGTGAAGGTATTCCCTCATTTATCACTCTGATAGTTTCAGCAAAAAACTCGCTAAGGGGACCACTCCCCTCCCCTTCTTCCTCCTCAATTCTTATTTTTGGAACAAGTTTAAGGTTTTTTTTTTTTTTTTGATTTTCATAGATCCCCATTTTTTTCTTTCCTCAGTTCCAGGACCCCATCAATTCAGCAGACAGAAATTCTCTGTTTGGATGGGCCGTTCTGAAGAACTTCTGACTGAAAAAAATTAGGGGCAGTCTCGAGAGGAGATTCATCAGTAATCTCTGCCTGAAAAACAGGTTTCATCAGGTCTCCATCATCTCCATCTTCAACATCATCATCAATAAAAATAGATGGTATTCCAAAAAAAAAAAATCCAAATATTACTTAATGGCAAAATTATGTGATCCCTGTTCAATGATCTAAGCAAATTATCAAACCTGTTATTGTTAATTATTGTTACCTGTTACCTATATGTATAAATTCAAGAAAAACAACCTAACAATCTTCCAACAGCATCATTTGCATTCCCATTTGATGCATCCAGTGCTCCTTGTATCTCCATATCTGTGGCATTTGGGCATATCTCCTTCAGCAAACTTGTTTCTTGGAGACCACTGGTACTTGGTCTTGGTTCACTGCTTACTGCTTGTGCAATACTTCCGGAATTACTAATAATTTCATTTGAACTTGGCACTGGTTCAATGCTGGCTGTTCGTGGAGTATGTTCAGAATTACTAATCATGGTTCGTACAACCTTGAAAAGTCCTTGAATTTCATTATCTGTCTTGAAAAGTCCTTGAAAACGATTTTTCCTTAAAGTCCTTGAACATTGGGGGGAAGTCCTTGAGAAAATGGAAATAGTCATTGGATTTTATGGATTTGACAAATTTCACAGTTATTCTAACAAAGGTTTTATACAGAATTTTAGTTTTTAGGTTTTCATGTTGCAAAACAATGCTAGGTGGCTTTTGTTATCTTCGTTTATTGTGAACTAGCGGTCAGTTTATCGATCTTTACGGCTCAAAACGAGTTCTAAAGGATTGCTGACATGTAATAGTACACAAAATCGAACAGAAACACTGCTTAAAATGGAGATAATCGATGCTGCTGTCTTTGAAATTTTAACATTTGACCTTGAAAAGTACTTGATTTTTCTCTCGACGAAGTTGTGCGAACCATGCTAATATTGATATAAAGTATTCAGAATGTAAATATATTAAGCCGACTTTTTGAGAGATGTTTTTTGGGGTTATGTATACCTCTTGATAGACACATTAAAGTCTAAGATCTTCTGTTTCTGGAAATCAAAAAGCATAAATACAATTATTATTTAAAATATACAAAAATTAGATAGTTGGTCAAACTTCTACCAGATATGTAATACAAAACAAACAACACAAGGATACGTCTTATCTTAATAATGATAAAAAGCAAAACCTTATGTGTCCTAAAATGCCTTTATTTGGCTTTTTGCAAAATTTGTTATGACATGCTATACTGTACTGTATATACCTAATTAGATATATTTCAGTTTGAAAAAGTGAATTTCCTGGACATTTGGAGAGTATTAATACTCTGTCAAGACACATGCATGACAAGTGACAAAATGCTTTGTTAAAGAACTTAAATTAGTGTTCAAGAAAAGCAATTGTATAATAATTAGATTGATGAATAACATAGCACAGAACTAAATCAAATATCTCATTTTTATGTCTGATTAAAATACTTGGCATTCAGAACACCTTTTTGCCCCACAATTGATACATTGCAATCTTTTTTCAGTAAAGCATTTATTAGTATTGGATACTTAAAACTTAATAAAGTTGAAGTCCCATGTCTTTTCTGCTGGCTCTTTCATAGGTTGCTCATGGCTTTCTTGGTGAGCTGTCATTTCAGTCATTCTGATTTGTTTGCCACAAAGCAGTCGACTAACAGAATTGAAGTTTCTGTAACCTAAGTTATTTAAAAAACACAATACAACATTTTCATAGCATGAAACTATGAAGTAGATGTGTGACAACTAATTAGATTAAAAAATTACTAGTAGGAAAAATAGACCTTTCATATTTACATGCATCTACTAAAGAAAGAAAAACATATGAAACTGACTAGATTGTTATTTTCACGACGTTTCGAAGTCATCGTAACGCCATTATCAAGTGATAAATAAATACAAGTGCAAGAGTTTAAATAGATGGAAGCATAATTTGCATACTAGGTGTTGTA
>JAAAQI020142880.1:0-11801 GCA_011800005.2 Stichodactyla mertensii
TGAAGGCATTGCGTATTGTACAATGCTCAGACTGGATGGTTCTCAACACAGCACCATATCGGTCGTGGATTTTTGATGAATCAAACCGACCAGTTCAGACTTTGGTGGTCTTTGCTGCTGGTATGGGCTGCTGGTCCGGCTGTTCCCTATCGTTCTTTAACTTGGCAATCTCAAGTTTTAAAATGTCAATGGTGGCGTTCTTTTCTGTTATTGCTGTCTTCTGTTCCTCTATTTCTTCCGTCAACGCTGCTATTCTGGCCGTTTTCTGGCGGTTAATTTCAACTAACTCCTCATTGTCCTCCTCTAGTTCTGTTATATCTGTGCAATTTTTTTTTAGGGATTCGATTTCCTTTTGCAATCTTTTTTTCTCCAGAGGCCACGTCTCATTGTCGACCTTTATCGCTAAATAGGCAGAGGAAACTTGCTGGTATTTTTTTAGGAGCTGGTTATAAAGTTTTTTGTAGTCGGTGGGCTGGGATGTGGGAGGACTGGCAGGAGGCTGGCTGGTCTTTACTCTTTTCCTTGATGGTTGGCAACCACACTCTCGACAATCACCCGAACAGGAAGGACACAGATTCATGCAGTGGATTCTGGTATGGCCTGATTCAGCACATACAGTACACTTGCTGACACATTGAGACATGATGTAAAAGATTGTAATTATAAAAGGTGTTGATGAATTTTCTCGTTATTACGTGGTAGCTCGGAAGCAATAAAAGTCAATTACAAATCTGACTTATTTATACATTACTGAAGAAACAAAAGGATCAAAATATGAATTAATTAACTGAACTCCCTGTTTCCTAAGACATTAATTAATAAAAGTCAAACCTTAATGCTTCTACTGAAAAATAGACCAAATAAAGCTGAATTAAACTCAAATTTTATTACCGTTATCTTACCGTTACCTTACCGTTATCTTACCAACCATATGTTACCGTTACCTTACCGACCACTTGCCAACCATTTACCGACCACTTATCAACCACTTACCGTTACCTTACCAACCATTTACCGTTACCTTACTGACCACTTACTGTACGGTGCAGATTGTTCACTATTACCATCACAATTTGCCTAAAGAAAATGCTTTCACCCCTGATCATCACTGCAATGGCACTATGAGGTTACAATAATCATACTTACTGGAGCTACAGCAACTGTTTCAACATTAGCGACAGTAGTTGGGCAGCCAAATACACCTGTCATTAGTACAAGTTATTATTTCCAACATCAGTATTAAAGTTAACCTTTAAGGAACCATGACATAGAAAATGTATATTAGATTACAGAATAGAGAAAAGGTGTGAGGAAGGTCTTAGTTACACAATCAATTCTCTCCTCTGCACAATCTGCACACTCAAAAATAAGCCTTCCCTGATGAATTCAATACTACAATTAATTAATGATATGCAAAATACCTAGCTACTGTAATGCAATGTAATGTCTTACCAACATCAGCTGGAAAAGGTGGCTTCAGTCTGGGTTTTCCTTGCTTGCCTTCTAGACTTTCTATAAGAGCCTGAAAATATGGTTCAAAATTTGGTGGGCGCAACTTGGACAAAATTCAGTTGTAATACTTTTTTAATGGTAATTAATTACTGCCATATGCCAACTGCAAGATGCCAACAGTAATAAAGACACGAAACTAAATTCTTTTAAATGGAAATTAGCGAGTAAACTAGTATAGGCTGTGCCAGTGTGTAATGAATACAATAACCAATAAAATGAAATCTGTAAAAAGCACTGTGAAAAAAGAGAAATATACTTAACTTTACTGACTTTTTGAGCTTTTGCCCTTTGTTGGATTAAAAAAAAAAAAACGAAGGGCGAAAGCTTGAAAGTCAATAAAGTTAAGTATATTTCTCTTTTTTCATGGTGTTACAGTGATTTCCTTTTATTGGTTATTAAATTCTTTTAACACGAGTTAAAATATTGATGAAATTCTGGTTCTTGCTTGCAAAAGCTGCAATGAGTTAATTTCGATTGCCACTTTTCAACCTTCAGGTTACTGCATACCATACAATGTACAATCTAAATAACTGCAAGTTGTACATACATACATACACAGGTATATTTCTCACTCATACAGAAACTGTTGACACTGACTAATAAATACTGTACTTACAGTTTCTTCACCACAGATGTAGGCTCCTGCCCCTCTATGCATGTAAACATCAAAATCAAAGCCACTGCCACAAGCATTCTTGCCTATCAGTCCTGCCTTATAAGCTTCATTAATGGCAATCTGCATATTAGATGCTTCATTGTAGAATTCTCCTCTGATGTAGATGTAAGCTAATTATGAAAAGGAGGAGTTTATCATAAATAAAAATCATATTGTATAAATTGCATTTCATTATGACATCACGGCTTGTTTATGAGGGGGACAGAATCATCTAGAACAATAGAAATTTGAGTATAATAATTTGCTCTGCTAAGAAAAGTTCAGGCCCAGTTCAGAAGTCAAACTTTTGCCGAGTTGAATCTAATGCAAATTAGGCAAATCTTTTGTTTCTGCTCATTAACATCTCATTTACATTAGGATCGGCTCATGAGAAGTTTGACGTTTGAACTGGGCCTTACTCTCAAATACTCCAGTTTTGAGTTCTCTGTTATGCAGGGTTAGCCTTGTTTTTGTGTAAAATATTAACGTTTCAGTGAAGATCCGTGGAATTTCAAAGAGTTTGTATTGTTAAAGTTGTGCATTCTTTGATCTGTCTTTGTTATTTATGCATATTTTAACACTGAAATGAGGCAAACCCTGTAGAAATGAGTCTGTAATCAAAAAACAGTGGTATTCAGTGAATTTGAAAAAGGTCTATTGGTTTTCCAAATACAACACGTATTGATGTTTAATACACAATATTTACTGTATTTGGTGGCTGTTACCACTTTTCTACAGGCTACAAAATGCATTTTACATTGATTTTCTTTGTGTTGTTACTGTTTTGTCCCCCTCCCACGATCAGGATCAACACTTGGAAATATAGTAATGAATTTTTGAATTCTAGGTTTTGCTTGTCATTCTTGTCAAACTTTTATTAATATCCACTTTTCCAACTCCAAAAAGCCTATTAACCACTACTCCCTGAATACCACCCAAATATGTGCAAATTGGGGTAAAGTAAATATAGCAGTTTGTTTAATGAATTTATGAGACCCAGACAGACACAGTCATAAATTTATGAGATCTATAAAATGAATCTCAAATTGACACAATCCTATACTTGATATCCATTTTTAAATGAATTTAAAAATTCATAACTATATTTCCAAGTATTATCCTTAGTGTTTAAACAATAGATTGTTTTGATGTGGTGTCATAGTGAAATAGGTCAACTGTCATAATGAATAAAAAGCCTGGCCTGGTATGGATTGAAATCAAGCCATGAATAAAAAAGCCAAGCCTGTACAGATTGCAATTATTTTCATCAAACTTCTACCTGAATTGATTCTGTGGAGAATCTTTATTTTGTTCAATTAAGGCGAGAGTACATGCAAAATGTTATCAACACTTGAAGATAATCTTTGTATCTCTGCATGCTCATGTAATATCCTCATATACATGTATTCTAGTGATGGTGAAATGTGTTAGAGAGCAATGACAGTGTTTTCAGTCTTTAGAAGTCATTGCTGTGAACATACAGCACTGCTGCTTTTGTTGGTGTCATTATTTGTTATATAATATTTATTTTGCATTGCTTCTGGAATGAAATCTTAGGGCTCCAGATACTCAAATTGTCTGCTTTGTAAAATTATGCAAATTTACCTGCCCTGGCACCCATGCCAGCTCCAGCCACTAAGCATCCTTCTATTAATTTGTGTGGATCATGTCTCATGATCTCTCTGTCCTTACAAGTGCCTGGTTCACCTTCATCAGCATTTACAACTAGATATTTGGGTCTGCATATTGCAAGTAGGAAACAGAAACAACTAAAGGTTACATATCTTCAAAGTTATTGGATTTGAGTAATACATGAGTATGTTTACTGTAAGGATTACAGAAATGCGAAATAAAATCATTTGACATTTTCATGAAGGGGTCACCAAAATTTCATTCTGACATTTAGATGCTAAAAGAAGCAGGGTCATACGAATAAAATATGATGTTCCCTCTTTCTGGGGTTTTGCAGTGGCTGTGGTAAATGTTAGGAAAATAGAAATATTGGATGTAAACAGATTTCGAAGGAGCAAAATTATTATTATTTGGTCCTTAAATATAGTCACTGTGAAACAATTAACAACCTGGGTTGATTTTCATTACTGTCGGGACAGTAACTGTACACTGTACCTTCCATCTGATGGCTTATTCATGAAACCCCATTTCATTCCAGTTGGGAAACCTACATGTAAGCACATGAAAAATTACAAGAGATTAAATATTAAATCTAATGTGTTTGTAGGTTGGTGTCATTACAATACTAGATATGTTTCTTCAACCTAAATGTATTTCTTTAATAATAAACCAAGTTTTTGCAGACTCAATAATCCATCTTCAGGGTTGTAACAAGTAGATGGTGGTTATGCTGTTAACAAACAATCATCTTGCACCACTTCCATTAAGTAAAAATCACGGACGTTACAAAGATAGAAGTAAAAAATAAACAAATAAATAAATAGAATTCTATAGCTATATTTTTTAATTTTTAATTCTGAATTCTTAATTGTGAAGAAACGTATCTAGTATCATTACAAGAGATTAGTTATAAACTGTACTTCCTTAAAGATCTCTTTAAAATAAAACAATGCTTTTTAACAATTGTACATGATGTATTATACAAGTTAGAACAACACAACACAAATGACAATGCTGTAGTCACATACAAATAAAATTA
This sequence comes from Stichodactyla mertensii, assembly GCA_011800005.2. NCBI lineage: Eukaryota > Metazoa > Cnidaria > Anthozoa > Actiniaria > Stichodactylidae > Stichodactyla > Stichodactyla mertensii. The sequence goes on from JAAAQI020142880.1 coordinate 4,839, forward strand.
ATTGCACTAAACATTATTCAATTGTGGTAGAATTTGAATCATTTATCACCAGAGGATCACCAAGGTTATGTTAACATGGCACCAGATAAGTTTGGATCAAGCACAAAATTCAATTGGATAGGCCTTGCGTTTACATGGATCTGCTCAGATCCAGACTAGCTTTGTACCGCATAAGCAGTACAACTTTGTTCCTGAAAAAATCAGGTACAGAGTTGTGCTGGTACGGATCCAATATTGTACCAGTTCCTGTGTGAACTCATTAATCAGATAAGTTTTGTACCATTTACATGATTTTGGAGTTGGGCCCTCAGTAGTTCACATGAATAAATTATGAATACCTCTGATATACATTCATACTATCAGTTCTGTATAAACAGAACTGGACTTGTACAACTTTTATCTGGATCCAAACTTATCCGGTACTGTGTAAACATAGTCTAAGAATACTGACCTGCCCCTCCACGACCTCTTAGACCTGACTTGGTTATCTCACCAATGATCCATTCAGGTCCCTTGAGGATTATTTCCTTTGTCTTGTACCAGTCACCCTAATATCACAATCACCACAACGTATTTAATGTCTTTAATAGCTAACTTGCAAATATACATGTATGTAGCACGTGTATGTATATATACGTTCAAAAAACCCTGATGCTTAGAGACCTGATTATTTTCTGTAAAGTTAAAAGACATGGCAAGGCAAAGCAAATTACCCAAGCCACACTTGACCAGTATTCAAAATCACAATTTAACATTAATGTGTACATTAATTAGTATCTGTAATGCACATATACTTAAAGGCACATGTATATTTTGTGGCTAAAATCCACACTTTCACCATCCAAACATGTATGTCAAGCCACTGAGGGAATTATTTAACACTTGCACGGTGATTTCTGCTATCAATACACACCTATTTCACATTTATGTGATCTAGACAACGATACAAAATCAAGAAGTCTGTGATTCTGACTTCAGCCACTCAAACTTTGAACAGTCTGAGATAGTTATTTGATTGACTGATGGAAAGCAGAATCCCATATGTTCTGGAATTGTCTAGGCCAGGTAATTTTGAAAGTGGGTGTAATTCCTAAATCACTTAGTCACATACTGTACCCTTTGCATTGCTCCCTTAAGTTTCCAGTCGTGTCTGCCGTAAAGGTTGGTAAAGATTCTGTCTTCATCCTTTTAACAAATAAAATAGAAATTCCAGTTTCCCTTCACTTTTTCTCATTATTTTAACATCATAAGAACATTTTCCCCCATATTCAGATGAACAAATTTACAACAAAAGGAGATGTGTACCTTTAAGTTGCCAAATGACCTTTGAGGCTATAAAATAAATAACAATGCAAAATTAAAAGTCCACTTTAATCATTTTGCAATATTTTTGTGGCTACTGCCTTGTAAAGGCGAAGCCACTATGTCATTGAGTTGTGTAAGTGAGTGAGTGTCCATAAGAGTGAGTGAGCTCGACAAAATTCGGAACTAATCAGAAGATTTTCTGGCCATTGGATAACCTTTGGAACCAATCACAATAAGCCAGTCGACTCCAAACAAACTTCGGAACCAATCAAAGTTTGATAAATAAAAACTCGCTATTGCCAATGACAACCTGGAATCTCATGGTCTGACCTCAACTGTTCTTTATGCGCTGGTTCTGCTTGTGGAAGCTTGTGGACAGTTCAAGTGAAGTGAAGTGTTTTTATAAAATTTTTCAATATTATTTATGACAGCTTTCATTTGGTCTTTCTGTATGATTAAATGAAAGGTTTTGTAAGTGTTCTTCAAATTTTAGGCCAATTTGTTCTCAGAAATTACTAGACAGGACAACAGAGACAAAGCTGGCTGAATAATAACCTTTGTCTGCAAATAAAAACCCTGTATTGGGAAAACAAAACTCCTTTAAGGGAATATGTCAGCCTTTTCAGAGGATAATTGAGCCTTTTCAAAAGCTATCTAAATTGCAATATTTAATTTTCCCATTCTATAATGCTGTATTTTGAGTTGAATCAATCATATTTTTGCAGTAGCCACATGCACTATTTTTAATATATGAGTACATAAAGCAGTTTTGGTATAAACAGGGCAGGACACATGTATGGCAGTGATTTACAGCACTTACACATTACAGTACAGTGTACATATTATAGTGATTTACATGTAAGAGTGAAATGGTTCCCATTGCTTTTGTGGGAAACATCAGAAAAGCATAAACAAACTGGCAGACTATCATAAATCCTGCACTCTGATTGGCTATGTAACTACAGGTCTATTTGTAATAGCCCAATAGTAAGGTAAAAAGAAATGGCCTTTGGCTCAGGCCAAAATAAAGAATGTGTGTGTTTCCAGTTGCCCAACTGATTCTATTTTTTGGCACTGGCCCTGTAACTTTTACATCTTAGTGCCACAAGGATACTAATTATCATTCAGTTCCCTTCCAGTGCAAAGTATCATGGAGAAAAGCACATGGCTTTACAAAATGGTAGCTTGCTCGACAAGCAGTGTTCATAATATGGCAGATTCTTTTCACAAAAAAAAAACCTACTGACCCTACTATCTTCAGTCATGCAACTGGAAACACACATATACTTCTTTTTTTGGCCTCATGTTTTGCTGAGGTATTCACAAAATTCTAGATGTTTTGTTTATTTTCTATTGCTGTCTGCCTAATTTGTTTATACTAAAACAATTAGATCTCTTGCCCTTGCATCTCATGAGCTATTGACTCATAGCTATAGCTCATTGGGTAGTTCCAGAAAATATCCATTCCCCTACTATGGGCGGCATTGATTTTCTTACCCCCCCCAAAACCCTTGGAAATTCCAAAATGCTTCAAGGCCCCTGGCCCAAGGAATTCCATACATGTTTACCCAACCCCTGGAATTTCATGTTATTACATATTCTCTTGATTGCTTCCTAGACAAAGAAATAACTGCTGTTTTAATGTCAGAAGAAATCGAAAAGCGTATATTACTGCCAACATGAAGTAAACTTCATCTAGAGGTCTTAAAACTTTGGGAAACAGTTTCATTGTTCTTATCACAACTTATCTTTGATTTTCAACATTTTCTTTTCCTTTCATTGACAAACAATGCATAAATGAAGGTAAATTATTAGGTCTAATAGCAGAGATAGTACTGTGTTTTGATTTTTAATAGTCGCCATCTTTAATTCCAAATAACCTTATCAAGAGTGGGGAATGCGTATTCCCTACTTTGTAAATAAATACAAAATGCAACAAAAATTGTTTTAGGAGAGTCATGAGTGCTTCAAAGAGGGGGAGGGGGGGGGTAAATATTCACCCCAATCATACCCCCGGATCTACACCTGATCCATTCAATGCAACCAACATTGTTCTTATTCTATCCACAAACCTCTGTTGAAGCTGCAGTTGATGACAATCTTGAGCATGTTACTGCTTTATTTATTGTACAAAATCTGCCTCCTGTGCAGAGAAAGACAATATAGAGATCTGGCAACACTGTACAAGTTTCCAAGTTTGTACATATGTAAGCTAGCTTACACATTTTAAAATTATTTTTCTGAAAAAACATCTGGAGTTTGCAACATAGGCATAGTTAAAAAATACGTAGAAAAGCCTTCTTTGAGGCAGAATGCTTTTCTTCTAAGTCAAATGTGTAAGAATACTGGATATCATATCTGAACGAAATGTTATAACGTTCAAATCCTAACTCTGGTTCACGAACACCAAACCCTTCAACAGCCGTCCATAACCTCATTTCCAGCATACTCACCTAAAAATCGCGACAAATGCAACCTTAACAACGGCTTTGCCATAACCCTGATGAACAGACGAAGGAACTCGCTTTATTTACAGCGTTATTTTCTGTTAACTTTTCCACTTACATAACACACTGTCTACAATCCAAGATGGCCGCCACCTCTAGACACGACACCAAAGGATTGTGGGAGATTAGGTACCAGGCTACTGGAGGCGCGGCCGGGCGGAAGAGCAGAATTCAAAGAGTAGAGCACAGAGAAAACATTGGACGGGAACCACGCCCTGTTTATATTAGTAATAGATATAAATAACAAAAATCATCGTATGATGAGTTTATTTCTAGTCACTGAAAGTACAAAGGCTATATTTATTGTCTAAAGTTTACCAAAATACCGTGGGTGTCAGAGGCCCTCTTGCTATGTGGGCGGACACAGCGCCCCAAGCGCCAAGAGAGCGTGAGACCGGCGCCAAAGCCTACGACCAAAAAGCATTGGAGCAAGAGAGCCTCTGGAACCCAGGGTACCAGAAGTAGGGAAATTTTCAATTCTTGAAACTTGATGCAGTCTTAAGGTGCTTTTACATTAGGCAATTTTCCCAGCAACTTGACTTGCAATTTTGTTGCGAGGCAAGTTGCACAAGACATTGCCTCACTGTCTCGCAATTCTATTGCCGCAACCGTTGTGAAAAGCTATACTCAGAAGGACATTTTTGGTACTATCTCGTGCAACGCCAACTTGTGCAACAAAATTGCGAAACAAGTTGCAAGGAAAATAGACCTTTCCCGAGCTTCCTTCGCTGATCATGAAACAATGAATTCAAGTCGAGGTTAGCCTTGACTGAACAAAAGAATCGAGTTCAGTCTCGACTTGGAACCATTATTTCGTGATCATTCAAGCGAATTCGGAAAAGGTCAATTGCCTAGTGTAACAGCATCTTTAGCATTTGTAATTGAATTTGTCCAAATATTCGCGCCATCAAGTATAGTCTATCACATAGCTATTCCATTTCTTTGAAATGTTCAATGAATATTCGTTGTTAAGTGTTCATTTGACTGTGATTTAATCTTGATGTCGTAGAAGACTTAAGTTCACGTAGGCAAAGCACGACCTCTGGGCCTGGTATATCCATAGTAAACGCATGAGACATACAACAGAGTAGTACACCCAGGTATCTAACTGCCATATAAAGAGGATATGATAAGGAACCAGAGAAACAAAGCCAAGCACATGCAGCCAGTTTGATAGCACGTCGGTAAACGAATCAACTGGGAGAATATTTTTGACGAGGATTTTTCTTGATCTTTGAAGTATTTGGTGAGCCTTGTGATAGCCTCTGGTACAGGCATCTATGATAAATGCCGCGTCGAAGCAGCAAATGATCCAGGCCACCATAATGTTTCTACTGGGAGCTTCGAACACGGTCAGAGCAAAAGACATGAGCGTAGTCTGTATGAGCCAGGCATCCCAAACATTGGCAATGTGGTTGATTTTCTTTGGAACTATTGGCATCGAGACGAAAAGCAATTCCCTTCAACAAGAACTCGGCTTTATAGAAATAAGTGGTACTTGGACTATGAGCGGTACCCAAGACAGCTGACTTCTGACTTCCCGACTATTGTCCTCAAGTACACCTTTCCAACCAAATTTGATCTTTGATTGTTTGGTTACATTCCGTGCTACATTAGGAAAAAAGGTCTTGACCTTTGCACCTTTTTTGAAAGTCGGCCACGTCCAAACCTTTTGTCTAGACAGTAATTCTATACTTCGCTATTATCAGACAATACTTTTTCTAGACTTGATGGCAGTAACACGAGCAGAAGATTCAAAGGTCTTGCTAATTTTTTTCCTTCATAGGTTACGTAATAAAGACCTTCAGCGTAAAAAAGGTTTAAAGAATCATGAGAAGGATTTGCGCATTATTCACGTTTACAGCGCGAGCTTTTTCCATTGTGCACATTGAGCGTGCTGAAAGTAGCGCATTTCACGGATGACGTTACGACTTTTGCTCGCTATGCACCGTGGGATTAAAATGCGGGCAAACATATATCTCTTTTGAGTTTCGTGAAGTTCTTTCGTCCCCACAACTGTTCCCAACGCTTGGCTTTCTCTGTCTTAATCTTTGCCTGTTCTCTCTTCCATGGAGTCATGCTATCGTGGGTCTTCCCAGGCTTCGGAAGGGGAATTAAACAGGGTCGTAACGAGGGATGTGGGATCAGATATGATAAATTCAGATGTGCACGGGATCAGAATATTTTTATGGGATCAAGGATCAAAATACGTGAGTTTTTGGCCGGGATCAGGGATTAAAATTTTGCGTTAAAATGCGGGATCAATCGCCATTAAGCATCCCTCGTCACGACCCTGAATTAAACGCTGTTAAAACTGAAAATGTTGGGTTACCTGTGTGGAAAATTGCAGCACGTGGTTTGTGTGTGTGATTGAGAGACGAGTGTCATGTAGTTTGTCGGGGACTGATCTCCAGCTGAGCAAACAACTAACCGCGCAAAGCAGTGTTGATCAAAACCTGCGGCCCTCACTCTCTGTGTTCAAAATCATTTTGTCGCGCGGTTCTTAGATAATTCACGATGAAATATTACTCTGATCAAGACTTTGGAGTCTTCTGAGACTCAAAATGTATTAGATTCAATTGTCAATACTTTTTAGGTAGAAAAAGGTGCTTGAACAAGTACCCTGGGTGCCAGAGGTCCTCTCGCTCTGTGGGCGGACGGCGCCGCAGGTCCCAAAGAGCTTGAGGCCGGAGGCCGATCGCGAGAGAACCTAGATGGACATTGGACCTGTCAGTAACATTTTGATGGCCGCCAGACTGATCCAATTAAGAAAGCATATAATGCGCTATTTAATGGCGTTCATGTTACTTATTTTTTGCATGATCTAAAAGCCAATTCGCCGAACAAAGACTTTGATAAAATGCCTTTTTTCTCCAACTCATTGATGTGAGACTGAATAAGAGCATTCAAGGGGCACACTACAACAATTATTACTTTTCTTGGAAATGAATTGTTGAGTTCTCAGCACTACCACGTAAGGATTTGGAATAACAGAGATTTTCCAAAACTAGTTGGAAAGACAGCGAAGACATCCCTTCGCTGGATCAGATGGTAGAGACCGTCTCGTTGCTGCTCGTTTAAGCCTGGTTCTCACTAGCGACGCAAGCATAAGCGCAAGCAACATACGCAGACTCAGTAGGGTACTGCTCAT
>JAAAQI020142891.1:0-10042 GCA_011800005.2 Stichodactyla mertensii
ATATGTTTTTTATCAAAATTTGTATCCTCAAAGACAGTTTTTTGCTCTAAAAAAGAGGCTTGAAAGAACTTGAAACGCCTTTGACGTCAGCATGCGCGAGCGTGCACTATCACCACGAACCATCCATTTCTTTTTCATAGGTAGCCAGCCAATCAGAGCGCACGTTATATCTTAGCTATGTTATAATTATTTATTTATTTATTTATTTACATATAAATTTCTATATCTATTGATTTATATACCATTTTAAGACTAAAGAATGAATTTATTGGTGCACAGTAATGGCAGCAAATTCAAATTTTTTGATGAACTCAAATTTAAAAGGCTCTATTTGGACTCAATTTTATTTATTATCCTCTAAAAGCATTTTCATACAATGAAGTTGTATATGAACTTTATATGTGTATTTATATCCATATGTGAAAGCCCCGATTTCTATTGAGCATGTACATTTTGAAATGGACTGAATATTTTTAGTTGATCTCTTAATTGCCTCTGGGAACAACAGCAGATTAGGCCGTAAGCCCTAAGGAAGGGAAAGGGTTAAATGTATCCAAGCTGTCATACAAGTTGTACTCTGCCTCTGTCAATTAATGCTTTTATTTCTAACCACCTTGGCATGTAACAATACCTGTGATAGCACTATGATCTTTACTTGCGATCACCCCACAGGCAATAGGTTATGATCATACCAGTAAACACACCGTGATTACAGGTAAAAAGTTTTTACTGTGACTACACACTCATCACAGTCTGTGTGACTGAGGTTCAGCCTCATTCACTTCTGTTGGTTGATCATTAGTATTTAGTTGTCTCTGATTACATAATTTATAAACTGAAATTTGAGCTGAGCATCATCCAGAATCAGTAAGATACACATTTTGTTGGTCTCTTAAGAAAGTAGTCAAATCATGTAGAATCCAAGAAGAATTACTGAACAAGGTAAATTAAGCAATATGTACTTATCCCTCTGAACACACGGATCGATTGTTTGAAGCTATTTGAACTCTTCATGATCTTGATTTAATGATTGTAATTAGTATCCTAGCTTTAGTTATATCTTCTTACTAGATATTGTTGTATTTTTTGTTAGTTTTACAGATCACTTTCGAGAGACAGAAAAAAAAACATTCAGCGCATTGACTAAACTGACTGATTTAGATGAATAAAGAAAAGCTTAAAAAAACCCAGTCTTTGATCACGTCAGTTATTTCACTGTGATCATGACCATGTTTTACTGGTAGTAAGTTAGGACTTACAGATTATCCCCAATACAGAAACAGTTAAGATCTAATCAGCCACAGATACCTACCAGAATCACCTTTCCTTGATGGCAGAAATACTTTGTAATTTTTTTGAATTACAAAAATAAACAAAAGGTGTAAAAATGCCTCAAAATGCCTCTGTACCTATGCTGTAAGCACACTGCATTTTGTTTCCATTCCTAAATTTATGATCATATGATCATTCTATGATTGTAAGATAACTTTTCACAGAGTATGTGGCCAACATCATGAACTAACTGATGTTATGAAAACCCATCATATTTTCTACATCAAAATATAGATTTGATGATAAAAATTACAGGTAGAATCATGTTTAAATTTAAGACAACATTTCGGTGTCCTCATGACACCATCTTCAGGTCAAATATATGATACTTAACAGATAACAAGAAAATTAATGTTCAAGTTCAAAGTTCCCTAAAGGCTAGGTGAAGAGTTTTGCTTTTATCGAGTCACTTTGAATATTTAGACACGGTTTGTGCTCACGAATAAGAAACATTTCGTATAGAAGACAATAAAATATAGATGCTACCAATAAATTTTCAATATCACAGAAGAAATGACATTTATGTAATTTTCAGTTATAAAAATATTGTTACATTTAATTTTTTTTTCTCAATCATGAATGAATATCAATGAATTATTGCATCATCAAAATGATAGTTTATTTATTTCCTTAATGACGTTCATGGGCATTGCTCACGAGCAGCATTTCTATGCATGTCACATTATATTGCATGACAAGCTGATTGCGAGTTTCAAGTTTTCAAATCAAGTTTTCATCAAAAATATTATTTAAAAATCATCTAGATGTGGAAAAATTATAAAAAAGAAAGTGTTGAGCCAGCAAGACTTTGATTTATAAGAAAACAGAGAAAAACAATGGATAAGGCACATTTTGAAAACTTTCTGCGAGCCATATGTTGTGCTCCTTGTCAGTAAGTGAATGATTAAGACTTTGATATTAAATATCTCTCCAAATCAAATGGTGACCCCCTTTTTTATTACATATATATAAAGGAATCTTAGAGATGAGCATTCTCTGTTTTTTTAAAAAATTTCATTTTTTGCACAGAAATGCGAATTTGTCTGCTTCATTTCGACCCATGAACGTGGCAAAAAGTGCCATTTTCGTTCCAGACATATTTTCTCTTTTCTATTATATTTTTCTTTTTTTCTCAAAAAAAAATATTGGTTTTAATACCGCTTAGTAAGGAATTGTTATTAGCAGTTTATTAAAAAGTCATTCTCAAGCCTTTTCCCACAATGATGTGCAAGCTTTTGGCCCAATTTATTTTTTGGTTTCTGGCTCCTGATAACTTGTCAGGTATCTGGTCATCTCGCCCCCTAGTATATGCCATCTCGCCCCATGTATTGCAGTCTCTTAAAAAGGTAGCATTTCATCTTTATTGTAACTTTAAACAGTTTGAACAAGATAAACAATACTAAACACCAGCGAAATGTATGTTATTAGCATGAATCGCGATTGACTGAGATCTCCATTGCAATCAACAATGTCTGATTTCCATTGTTTGAACGTTGTTGTTATGTCCCTTCAATGTTGTTATGTCCCTTTCTTGACCTCAATCTTCTACAATATTTTAAAAATTTCTTTGTCTCTCGACTTGCCTAAAAAGATTTTTTATTTCTAGTTGTCGCTCTTTCACACCTCACCTCCTTGGCGTCCAAACACTTGCACGTGCTTGCGTACCTTGTGTGTGACTGACTCGTGATTGTGCGATTCTTGTCAGCAATTACACACATTACTTTCACTTTGGCCATCTCTTACGGTTTTTTTGTCTTTATTAAAGTTAGGTAAAAACTTATGTGCCTTTGGATGAGAACGATTTTACTGCTGTCAAAAAACAGATTTAAATTTACTAGTGATCAACAAGCAAATTCTTTGTTTTACAGACTGACAGTTTGACAAGCAGATTTTCGAAACTGAGAGTAAAAATATTGATTTACTACGTTTTTCTTTCCACCAACTGATTTTAGATATTCCTATAAAACTGAATCATTCATAGAAGAATCAACTAGTACTTTAAAACCTAGTAGATAACAAAGAATCAAGGACATCAAACCAAACCAGTTGTCATTTTACTGACAGTCCATTTTACTAGTAATTCTGCTAGCCATAACATTAAAAATACAATCACTTTTCACCTATAAATTTTTAACTTCTTCTGCCAATGGTGACCGAAAGCATAAAGAAATGCAGTTTATTCTTCTTTTAGAAACACAAAAACAACTACAACTACTAGGTGAAAGTATAAAGTGAATGCATTCAGTGTGAGAATCTTAAAAAATTCATGCGTTCTCTTTCTCCAACTGTGGGTCTGGTAACGAGTACAACAAACACACCAAGCAGGACTCGATCTCAAAAGTACTGTGAATTCAAAGCATTCTTAAAATTCTCATCGCCAGGGTAAAGCAGCAAAACTCAAAGAAATTTCAGTTTAACAGTGATTCTACTTTATAACACTTCCTTCTTGAAGCTTGAAGGTTTTTGATGTGAATGCTGTGTGCTACAATATGAAAAACGTCTTCCCAAAGTTGTGGATTTTATTCGTGATGAAATGTGGACTGATGAACTAAATACAAATGACTCAATTGTCATCACCTAGTAAGCTTAGAAATATGGCAAAACTCGTGAACTAGAAAAGAAATTTCAGTTTCAAATTCGTTGTTACTTGTTGTAACTTCTTTATAATTTACGAAATACTTACATAACTTATTTCCCAAACTTGGCACTTGAGTCAATTGCAGTCCTTGCTATAAACGATACCTTGGTAATTATTAAACTTTTTATACTATGCAACTAAATGATAGTCTAAGTTGTTATGATTTCTACTACTACTACTATTTGTATTACTACCTTTTTAAGAGACTGCAGTACATTGGGGGCGAGATGGCATATACTAGGGGGCAAGATGACACATCAGGGGGTGAGATGACACATCAGGGGCGAGAAGACACATTGGGGGTGAGATGGCATATACTAATTACAAATTTTCCACAAATATACTATATTATGTTACAAATTTCCTTTTATTGGTTATTATACTAGGGGGCGAGATGACACATTGGGGGCGAGATGGTAGGGGGTGAGATGACCGGCATTCACTTGTCATGCAGCTCATGATGGGTGCAAAATCACCAACTTCAAAGTCATTTTACTTTAGAATAAATGGTGACTCCCTAATTTTTTTACTTGTATGTCTAATATTGTTTTATCAACTGTCAAAGTTTCAGAGAATTTTCAGTTACTTTGGATTTGCCCGCGAACGTCCTTAATAAAGATTCGCCATAGCCCCTACCTCTCCCCACCCCCCTCGGGTGCAATACGCATAGAAATGTCAAATGAGTGCATATTGCGTTTGTAAACATCAACTGTCAATATTAAGTTCATCTCATCTTTAACGCACTGTACTCACAACGAACGGCATTTCGGCTGTACTTGCTTAAGACCAAGAAAAACGGGAGCAAAATCCAAAGGATCCTATGGAAGAATTGCAAGAGTTCAGTACAAATGAGGTAAAAAATCAATCAAAATTCGTTCAAATCAGTATTAAATTCAAATGAAATTGAAATTTATTTTCCTGAATCGGGAGACAGTGTGCTAAGCTTAAAAAATACCCAATGGTATTACGATTTTTCTGTCGCCGTTATTCCGGCATTATTTTGTAGCTCCATGTCGGAACTGTGTTGAAAAATTCAGCACCAAAATTGATAAGAAGCGCGAGAAAACATTCACACAATACACTTTATGGATAGCTAAACCATTAAAGTGTGTTGTTTCATGTTTTTAAAGACTTCTTACCCTTCAAACGGCGATTACTTCTAGTTGGTGTCCACTCCTTGCCCGCCATGTTCTTCTTGACGCCGCCAGTTCTAGGAATCGAAAAGCATGCAGGGTAATTTGTCACGTGAGTAAAACAGTATACATTTTTGGGATGGGTGTAGGGGAGGGGTTGGGCTGGCTAACGAAAATTTCCCTAAAAAATAAAGCAGGGTAGAAAGTTCAAAAGAATGAAACTTAGAATGGTATGGGGGCCTTCCAGATGTAAGGGGAAAAATTTAAATCATCATAGCTCCCTCTACATTAAAATTATGGATGCTTCCTTTTTTCGGTTTTCTTTGTATCAGTATGAGATTGGAGAAAAAGGAATAAAATCGAAAAAAACCTAAAAGGGTTAAGCAAGGCTATAATCTACTCATATGGATAGGAAATAACTACTACATCACAAAATCAAGGCAAGATTTATTATTTATTTTGACAATTTTTTATTATCCTTTCCCATTCTAACTCTAACTACTAAAACTATGCTTGGGCTACCTATGATAACAACAAACCCAAGAACCATAACCAAGTCTTTTTTTCAGTATTAGGGCCAGTCATTTATTAAAGGGAGGTGGGCTGGTGCAAATGGGGAGGGGGTCACCAATTTTCATGCAAGGAGAAAGGGGGGGCTATACAAATTTGTGCAAATATATTGTCATCAGACATTGGTGATGTATGTAGGAAGGGGAGAGCATCAGAACAAATTGTGCATCACAAAAATAGGGGTCAGGAAAAACCAAACATGGCACATCCTTTTTTGCACCAGCCCTCTTTCCTATAAATAATGACTGGTCCCTTATTTGACCGAGATTGAAGTCCCAGAATGCACTGCTGTAGCAGACCAGTGATATAGTCTATACTCAGTTTATGTAGAAGGGGTAATTGTTGGTCTGCTTGAACCCACAACCTCCTTCACAACAGACCAATGCTCTACCGAGGTAACTGGCTGGCTGTGTAGGGGCAGAGGGGACTGGAGCAAGGAAAAGGGGAAGTAGGAGGGTAGAAGGGGAGAGAGTATCACAGTTCCTTTTGGTTGTGCAAGTTTCAATCACCAATCACCATTTTCAAGTGCATTAAGAGTTTGCCCGTATAATGAAAAATAGCCTTATTTTTATTTCAATCAAAAGCACAAAATGATTTTCACAGCTAAGTGATATATTTTTAGAAACTTAACATTTGGGTGCCTTATTCATAAGGTGGAATGTGTCATGTGACCTGTTAAATCACAAAACACGTTTCTCAATTTGTGGGGGTGGAAAAAATAGGAACCAATATTTTTCAACATTTTTATAATTCTCTCTTGGTGTTGTTTATGAATGTGTCTTTACTGCTTGACCATCGATCTTCTTTAAGGAGAAAGCATTAAAAATTAATTTTTAATAATTTCCTTAAAATCCCAGGCCTTAATGCACTTGAGATTTGCTATTCAACTTTTTTTGAACTGCATATATACTACAAGTCACATTGAACCAAAATAATATAGAGTGGTTTTCATTAACCCGTGAAATACACTTTAACATATTATGCTTTATTACACTTTGCTTCTTTTGTTTTTCATTGTGTCTATTACTCTCTAATTAGTACACTTTGTTCACAGGTTAATGAAAATCACTCTATCTTTGCCTTACATTTTTTCTTTTCTGCAATGCTCATTCTTAAAACAGGGCCATCTTTTCCACGTTTGTGATATTTTTTGGCATTTGTTACTCTAAATTTACTACTATACTTTATCCTATGAAATCGGTATTTATAAGCTGTACAGAAAGATAAAAAATTCACTACAAGGGACTCCTCATATAGATTAATAAGTCAATTAATTAAATCATGGAAATAGATTGATTTAATAATATTTCAGTTCAGTATCAATATGAAAGCTACTCAATCTATCATATCACCAAAATCAATTTTACCCAACAATTTTGATATTCATCTATTTTACTGCCCTTTTATTATAGTGATGTTATTATAATATAGGGGTTATTGAACAAATGTGAGGACCCGATGGAGGTATATTGGTTGTGTTCTTTTTTCATTACTGTATAGAATGCACCTGTAGGGCAAGGTCCTTACACATGAAAAAAGACCAATATCTCCCCAATACCTCCCCAACTGGACCAATCTCTCCCCATCTGGACCAAACAAGCTTGGTCAATAAAATGTTTATTATATGCATGGCAAACAAAATTATCAAAAACAGTTAATAACTTTTGCTGAGAGGTCTGGATGAAAAAATCCTAAGCTCTCAACAGCCAATCAAATTGTTTCATTTTCATCTGGACTGGCTTGCCGTATAATAAAGTCCATTACTGAATTACCAGGGAAATCAGAAAATATGAAGAAACCCACTTTTTCTCAAAAGAAATTTCTTCACATTGCTTTTGTATTTTCCATTACTCTTGTACTCACGATTACCTGGCATACTAGTGCCATAATGGAATAATCTAAAGTATAATAAAGTCCATGGCATCCCAGTATCAGTCTAGTATTCATGTCATGACCAAGGGAACAATTAGAGAGGCCTTTGATTGCAGACTCCCTTTAGATGATTGTATGATTACTGCACCATATCTTTAAACAGTGTACAGAATTCACTGCCAGGGTCCCTCGAGATAACCAAAGCAACAAGTAGATATAACAATTCATCTGGAATTTCCACTGGAAATCTGGAGTCAAATGCAGATGAAAGTTCAATTTTGTCATATTTTTGCAAGAGTCCTCCACTTTTTACTCATCTGATATTTCAAGGTTCATGTAAAAACCATCTTTGTATAGCATTACAAGACTGTACACCACAATTTATTTTCATATTACTTGAGCATTAATCAATAATCCATGAATTTATTGATCATCACTTTCAAGTTGATCCTACACATTTTTCTATAAACAGAAACATTGGAGACCATTCAAGTACATCTATAGGTAATATTATAAGCATCTAGTCCAAGTCCAGCACATTTGCAATTTAGACACAAGCCTTTAATTTGCTTGAAGACCATCATGCTGTTGGGGTACTAGTGAGGTAAAGAATGATGATACAAAATTCATTGCTATTCTGAATGCCGATGGACCAGGTGGTGGTGGTGGTGGTTGTTGGGTTACATCTTCTCCTTCATTTGATTCTGTGCCATCTTCTGTATCTCCCCTGTCTTCATGGTTGTTGTCTCTTGCACCCTATAAATAAACAGAGTTAATTGAGACTTTTGATTACAGGATCATAATTCTTTTGGTTATAATTCTATTGATTTAATGGTCAGTTAACAGTGCATGCCATGTATACATGAAAGAAATCAAAAAAGCATTATGTAATTGCTTTTTTTTTGTAACAAAGCACTTCATTCAAACAAAACGGTGAATTCTTAGTTAGTCAGTAACTAGATAGTATTACCCTGTAAAAAGCAGTTGTTGTTTCATGGATATATGGCACTATTTCTCTTGTTCTGGGATAAATTTTCCCATTTCAGATTTCTATTTCTGTGTTCCCTTTATTATTATTTTTGTTTTCCAATAACACTTGAGAAGACACAGTATACTAAGGTAAATCCAACAAAAAATCTGAATATTAAGGGCTTGATGAAATGTGAAAATTAACACACTGGTACTAATTATTGCCAATGAGTCAGCTGAGCGAAGATGCAAGGCTGATGAGGCAGCAGCATCATAGAGCTGATGCACAAAAAGGTTATGCAGAAAAGATCTATGTAATGTAATGTATAGATTTCCGTTAAACCAATCAGAGCATGAGTTGTCTATGATGTCACAGCAATCTCATGGTGTCCATGTGGCACTACATGTACGTTTACAACCAGGACTGTGGCTGTAGACTACTCGAGAAAACCATGAAAATTAGACTACAAAGTGTGTGTTCATGAGGTATTTGTTCCTTCCTTTTGTGCTACTGATCAATTTTCACTTCCTAAGAGTGTTTATCAGTGAATTTTCGAACCAGCATGTTCAATAACTTCAAGTAAAAGCGCTCCAAAGCAAATCATTGTGTCATGAGAAACAAGGCCAGTTTGCTATTTGGTATCTGTCAAGAGAGACAGTCTCAGGGGCAGATCCAGGATATTTCTTAGGGAGGTAACTTTCAAGAGTTGCACATGCACTTTGAGCCAGAAACCACAAGGCCCAAAACAGTGCAAAAAACATCCAATGCTACCAATACACCAATGCATAGTAACAGGGCTTGCAATCAATAGAGAATAATGAAATAATGATAAAACAATCTAACATAAAATTGATGTAAAAATCAAATGTCAAGACTAATTTGATTTTTGATTGATTAATAACATAATTACAATGGGGGTTTCCTAAAAATGGGGATGACTAGTCATCCCCTTCACCACCCCTAGCTATGCCTCTGAGTCTTTACTTCATATCTCAGATGATTGACTCAAAAGTACTCATTTTAAGAGACCAGAGACATTTGAAGTGAACATGAAAAACAGTCTCTCTATCAATCAGCTAACCTACATTGTGTCAAATGTCTAGAATAACACACAGTTAGTAAAAACCATCATATTCTTTGTGTGTTACTGGTTGGGCAGTATATTCTATGTCATTGATCGAAGACATTTCAAGAACTATTCTTTGCCATGTAAAGTTGACTACTTTCGTGAAATTTCTTTAACAACAAAATGAGATATAGAGTAAATAAGTGCCACTTTATTTACTGATCCCAGCTTGCTGTTGTTCAATAAAATGTTTGCAATCATATAAAAAATTTACTTGTAAAAAATAAGTATAGTTAAGGGACCATTGATCGAAGACAATTCAAGAACTATTCTTTGCCATGTAAAGTTGACTAATTTCTTTAACGACAAAATGAGATATGGAGCAAATAAGTGCCACTTTATTTACTGATCCCAGCTTGCTGTTGTTCAATAAAATGTTTGCAATCATATAAAAAATTTAC
>JAAAQI020142902.1:0-26766 GCA_011800005.2 Stichodactyla mertensii
TTGGTCGATAAAATGTTATTTTTCTGCGCTAAAACTAGAGTTTCTACGCTTTACGATCGTTGGCACACTAGTGCCCAGACTCCCCACGTTAAAACCAATATTCTTTAATAAAAGTGCGCGCGCTCCGATGCGCGCGGGGGATGCGCAGTAGCAAGGGTCCGGAACTACCTTAATTCCACACGCGCAGGAAAAGGAAAAGTTTTGGTGTTACAGACAGTGTATGGACTAAGAAATCTCTTGACATCATATTACTCACAAACCTGTTTAAACTTCGTTCTTTCTGGCTTTGGTTAATTCTGGTATATCCATAAACATTTTGATCTGGTTTTTCGTCAATTCTGATAAATCTTCATGGTAATATTTAAGATTTCTTCTTGTCACTTACCCTCAAAACGCAAAGTATAATCTATAATGGGGAATGTGAAAGTAAAGAATAAAACGAGCCAAAAAAAACCCTTGTTCGTGTTAATGCTACTGCGTCGCATTGTCTTCCAAGTAATGTACGAGATGCTACTGAGCTCAGGAGTACGTGATCACATATTAGGTTTTAATGACATTTTATCCTTCCTTCACAAGCCTTTAAGTGCACATGTGCCAATAGGCGGTTGACACGCTTGATGGTCAGTAATATATCCTTTAGTTACCATACCAACTTTAAAGTTTTCATTGCCAAGGATCTCACAAGGGATTGCCTCTCTCATTTTTTCATCAAATTTTTCATATCAATAAAATTGCCAGAATAAGCATCATGATTTAATACGTATCATGATCTTAACACATTATCTTTGAGAAACATTCTCTCTTCCAGCTGAGCGAACAACTAGCTGCGGAAAGTATTGTTGGACAAAGTCCGGCCCTCACTCTGTTTTCAAAATCATTTCTCGCGTGGTTTTTAGATAATTCACAGATAAAATTTCACTCTGTTTAATAGTTTTGGACTTTTCAAGGAGTCGAAATACATCGGATTAAATTTTTTAGTTAGAAAAAAGTGCTTGAACAAAAGGTCGGTTATGAAAAATCACAATGGTATATGATTGGTTAGAATATTTATTTCCGCTCAGCTGGTTATGTCGCCATGTTGATCTTTGCAATCACGATTAATGATAAGATCCCAGGAGCTATTTTGTTTTGTTATGTTTTGTTTTATTTATTAATTTATTAATTTATTAATTAATTAATTTATTTATCATTGTTTTTGGCCTTTCTTTTTTTCATTGCTTTTGTTATGTTATGTCTTGTCTTTGTTTACGAACGTTTCTTTCTTCCTTTCTTCCTTTCTTTTTTCTTTGTTTGTTTGTTTGTTTCTTTTTTCTTTTCTTTTTCCGTTCTTTCTTTCCAATTTTCTTCTTTGTTTGTTTATTTGTTTGTTTTTCTTTTCATCTTTCTTTCATCCTCCCTTTCTTTCTTCGCGACCCAAAACAAAGTCCTAAGCTGCGAATATTTAGAAAATAAACTTTCAAAAAATTATTAGGATGATTATATCCCGTTTAAAGCACTTGCATCTAAAAGGTAAATGAGAGTAAAGGCATTTTTAAACTCAGCTTAGAATAAAACACTTAATTTAACCTATTTAAAATAGTATTGCTTATTGTTTACACATATATCTTATATTGTTGGTAGTAACGTACAGCTTTTGATTAAATTACCCCACAATATTATTTAGTTTATTACTGGATATCCACTAGAGCTGCTGGCCGATGAAGCAACAGAAGAATTAACAGCTTTGAATACACTGGCATTCTAATTTGATATAAATATTTTGTATATACATGACAAATAGGCTCAAACTGTCTTCACTTCAAAATATGTAAAAGCTCCACAACGGTCCTGGAAAATAAAACTCTACGACGGCTTTAAGTTTAAGTTTTTGAACGTTTACATAATTGAAAATTCAGTACCTTGGGCTGTTCCTTTTTTATCCTTCTGACTTGACACTTTCGTCGCTTTCCATTGAAGCACGACTAACTTTTTTTTTGCCTCAAGGAGTCTGGCGAAAGAAGTTGACTGAGTGCTTTTGAGATTCTTGATAGGTTCATTAGTTTTTTGACTTCAACTGCTAAGCATGAAAAAGCCGCCTTTGAAGTTCATTTGACTGAGGACGATCAAGCCAGGCTATTAGAGCTTAACTTGTCATTTACTGACTTCATAAAAGAAAGCCTCATGCCTGTTCATCACACTTATGTCGAAGGCCATTACAAAGAAAACTTAATCATGTTTTCTGACAAGAGTGCACTGTAGTGTCAGTCATTAAGAATTCAAAACAAGAAAACAGATATAAAAATCTGTTAAAAATACTGCTAACAAGTTAAAAACCAAAACAATTCACAATTACTAGAGAGGAGGTAGTCATGGACAAATAAAGCTCACCGGAGATCCGATTTTCGCCTTTGGCCGACTGGGACAAATGCTCTTTGTTTTCTCTCCAACATAACGTTTTGTTGAAATTACAATTAACTAGATAATTTTTTTCTTACTTACCTTTTAAATCTTGGCTTCAAGTACAAAAATTTTTTTAGCGATGGGCTGTTAACCCTAAAGTAAACTGAACGTCAAGCTGTGATTGTTTTGGTTGAATACTGCGTTTACCTTGAAATGATCTCTCGTATTCAACGAAATAATGCTTCCTTTTTCTTTCTCAGTAGGGGATTCAATCCAATTAATGTTTTGACTTCGGTCTAGTGACGTGGGAACAAATGACAAAGACCTTGGATGCTTTTCTACTGATAATCGAGGTGATTGGACAATAGTGAATTAGTCACGTGATTTTTAGCCAATCAATATAGGAAATGATTCATTAATTGATATTTTCGAGAGGAACAGAGATGTAGGAAATCCGGACGATCTTTGAGATATTTCACTGCCAAGTCTAGTGGCTCATATCTTCTAAAAGATTCCCGATAGTAAAATTTTAGTGAAAAAATATACGGGGTTTGTGCTATGCAAATAAATCTTTCGCAGTTAATCACGTAACTTAGTGGATGAAAAGAGCTCGGTTTTTATTTATTTGGAAGGTGATGATATTGTATTTTCTTATGAGCAAAATAATCTTTTAAAATGCGACTAAGTTACCGTTGGAGCCTTTCCCAAGGTAACGGGAGCTCATTTTATTGACTATAAAATAAATAAATATCTTTATTTAAGTGCCTAGTCGTCGTCAGTCTAGCGCTTTCGCACTAATTGGGGACGCTATCACTGACACACCTTACCACTACAATAACTGTTTTAAGCATACAACTCTCAGCTTACTTGTTGTTTTACGGAGGGAGGAAAACCGGAGAATCCGGAGAAAAACCCTCATGGCAAGGGATAGAACAACACATCTAACAAACTCTACTCACGTGGTGTCCGCAGGCTTCTAACCAGAGACCCGACCCGTTGGACTCACAGTGGTGAGAAGCGAACGTTTTACCGCTACGCCACCCATGCTATGGAAGTGATAATCACCTGACTGTTTGTTAGAAAAGACATAACAGGTCCTAGTATCTATGGTGTAACTTTCAAAGTACTGCGATGTTTTCGTGACGAATTGAAAACAAATAATAGGCCTCACGCATAATGAAGTTTTAAACCTACACTCCCAGAAATCCTTTTCGATATATATATATATATATATATATATATATACACCTGCTTGCAAGAAGGTTGTCATAGGAAAAAAGAACATTTGTAGTTTAGTGGGATAGGAATAAATTAAAATAACAAAAGAAGATCACTGAAGCTGAACTCTTTCTTTTGTCTTCGGAGTTAAGCTTCAATAATCTTCTTTTGTCTTATAATTTATTCCTTTCCACTAAATTACTAAAGTTCTTTTTTCCTATGACAACCTTTTTGCAAGTAGGTGTATATATATATATGTATTTTTTTTCTTTTTTTTTTCTTTTTTTTTGTCATGCTGATATTCACAATTGTCTTGGGATCCTCAAAGGAGTTTTAACATTTGAATATGAAAAGAGATCTTGAAAAGGATTTTGGTAGTTTAGGTAGGAAGAGACATTAGGATTTCAGTAGGTCTACGCAAAGCAGTCGTACTCGACAACAGATTAACATTGTATTATCTGGAAAAATTGGGTATACAATTTTGGGCACATTGAGATGGCATTTAATTACATGCCATAACTCTTACGTGTTCAAATGAGATTCCACCGTCAGTAACGCCCACATCAAACGCCGTACTTCACATGAGCCGAACCTAGTGCTAATGAGCAAAACCTATTGTTTGGATTCAATTGCATTATGTTCGGCCCATGTGGAAGTACGGCGTTTGACCCGAGCCTTAAAGCTCAAACTATAACTTCTATAGCTCCTATAACAAGAACGCGGAAAATGGGCGGGCATGTTGGATGATGGAAAAAACGAATTCATTAATCTTTTATGTTCATCCAAAATGGCGGCTGATGAAAGCAAATCTCACTATTAACTATTATTAATAATTAATTACTATTAAATAATATCTATAATTGTTAATAGCAATTAGTTGTGCTATTTGACCAGTTTTCGTCCTGCATTACCTACTTCAGAGATATTTTCATTGCTAAAATTGCATCTCATCATCTTTGATATCATATTTCATTATCGCTGTTGCATCTGTCCGGTCAATTTCTAACATACAGTAAGAAAATCATCTAGAAACGTCCACCTGTGTCAAAACGCGCATTTGCTAAAAAAAATGCACCACTGGCAAGACTGATTCTCCACTAGGCTTAACGGTTAATCCCTTTTTTCTCTTGACTGGTAATATTTCTTTAGATTGACGCTTGATTGTTTTAACCCCATTGAGACTCTAAAGAAAAACTGGGATAACTAAAAAGAAAAAAGAAGGAAGGAATGAAAGAAAGCAACGCTTGAAATAACAATTAAATGGAATAGATGGTTAAAACTTCAGTTTTTTTCTTTTAAATTCCTTTCGAATGAAATGGATAAGATAAATCAAATTAATGCCATGATCCTGATATTGAATAATAATAGAAAATAACGACAATTTTAATAAAGATATGATGGTAATAGTGAAATAATTATAATATCAATGGTAATGATTATTATAAAGTTTATAATGAAAAAATTACAATAATGATAATAGTGATGTTTTTGTATCAAACACAACGAGATGAAAAAGAAAGAAAGAAAGATAGATAGATAGCTAGCTAGCTAGCTAGAAAGAAAGAAAGAAAGAAAGAAGGAAGGATAATGAAGTTAATTCCTAACAAAGTATATGTCTAATGCAGCTTTTCTTATCTGATTAAATCCCATTCAGGAGCAAAATTAATCACGAGTTACAGCCAGTGATTTACTGCTGTTATTGAGTTTTTCGTAAATACGGCCAGACTAGCTCAAAACAGACGACAATGACGACCATAGAAACGAAGTGAACAGACCAATACATACATAAAATGGCTAGCAGCTTAGCTACTTCCCACTCTGATTTGTCTGCTTTGTGTATCGTTTTACATTTAATGCTAATAAGAAATTATTTCAAAACATTGAGTAGTGCAATCCATGTTATTTAGCTAAAAATAAACGCTTTAGAAGCGTCTCTATGTATAATATCTGGAACAAAAATAAATCTAAGCAGTGAATCATTCACCATACGCGTATAGCATGAGCAAAGTCTTCTTAATCCCAGATTATGAATCTTGCTATCCTTTTTCTATTAACACTTTGGTGATATCATCTCTTGATCCAGCGAACTTCTTAAGGTAGACCATGCGATAGCTAATAAGCCATTAGTGAAATGAAAACCAAAGCATGGTCCTTTACATTATTTCTTTAAAAAAACCTTGAAAACTACGGCCTTCTTTAGGCTAAACGTTCTTTTGACTTTCATAAGTAAAGGAGAAGACTTATTTTTTGAAAAAGGTTTAGCCTAGCTATTTTTCATCATTATCTAAATGTTAGAATTTTTGTTTACTTTCCTGTCAAACTACTGTACAATTTACATTATCTTATAGGTATTAAGATATCTTCATTCAAGTTTAATAAGTTAATCTAATGGCTTTATCAAATACTTCGTCTTGGAAAATTCTAGGGTCTTCAAGCTTTTATGTCTGTCCAAGATGTACTAATTTTAGCGGCTTTCGAGTTGCTATTGTACCAATTATTATTCAGGTTGTTTAGCAAGCAGCTGCAGTACTACTTCGTACTGAGGTAATATTAGACTCTTATAACCATCTAGCAACTATATTCACAATTTATTCTTATTTAAGAGTAGGCAATAAGTCGTGCAGGATGAATTATATTGGGAGACATGTTGTCGCCATTACTTAGGTGGACGTCACCAGTGAGTTCTCTTAAAATAATCCAAGGATAAAAGCTGAAGGATAATAGGACGCACTTTACGAAGAAAATCATGTAATCTTATTGGAAGCGAAAAGGTTTTAAATAATACATACGCAAGTGGGTTTTTGTCGTCGCATTGTTTTTAAGAACTGACCGTTGATATTGAGTCCGTGGCTCGAAAGTAAAGGTGCAGTAATACGAGCAATAATGGCCCACTTTTGATATTTGGTTGAGTAATTACACACAATAAGAACCAAATCGAGGGTCTGGGGAATAACAATGAAATAATCGTAAGATCGAGTACGTCATGTTTCTTCAAGCAACATAACATACTCAAGAAACAAAAAACATACCCAATCTAATCATTTACCAAGCAAATAACATCGAAATAATCGTAAATTATTCTTTTTTTTCCCGGAGCCTCGACTCAGATCTTATTGTTTCCGATCACTTAACCATATATCGAAAGTGGGCTATTGCAGAGCGACGTTGATTGTATTATCACCAGGTATGCAATTTGTTGCGCATCAAAATCTGATGTTGCAAGTTGTGGCTGCTTGTTGCAAAATGTAAAAAATGCTTCTCGACTTTTTACAACAAGCAGCCACAAGTCATCTACTGCACCTTAACCGTGCAAAAACAAAAGAAAGAAAAGAAAAATAAGAAAAGAATTCAATAAGTCAGCAAGAGCGTAAACTGGGTTGCCTGTGCTGTGGGCCAGTCTTTAGGTGAGCATGCGCGTTGAAGATGGCGATTTGTGACGGATCGAAAAAAACGGAGGGCATTTTTAGGCCGGTTAATTGTCAACCCAGTAAATAGGCAAGCTGCTTTTTCTTGTTTATTTTGGTAGCTTTTAATATCGATTTCTTTAGCTTTACAAATAGTATTTCTTGAAGGCATAGAAATACGAGCAATATTTTGTCAAAGTTGTCGCGCAACAGTGATGCTGTGCAAGTTGAAGAATGTTATGCGTTTTTCCGCTCCCTTTCCCAACTTGTTACACAACAGAAATAAATGTTTCAGGTTGGAAAAATGAAATTGCAACAAGTAAATCGCATTCTAGTTTAGTGCAACATTTATTTATGTCTTGCGCGTTTTACCATCTCACATCAAACCTGTCACGCAACATTTTAACAAACGTCTGTGATTGGTCCGTGAAATGACGTAGCTCGTGCCTTCGGATTGGCTGCATACAACAACAAGCCAATCGCAGGGCAGAATTACTTGCAACAGCGAAAACTTGCAACATTCATAATGCCTAATCAGGGAGCTCGGCCTAAGCCTAAAAGGAAATGTAAGTGGCGTTAGAAAAAATAGTATTGACCACTTTCCATACATTGGTCCACTGGTCAAACACAAAGCATTCAGTCGAGGCCGCAAGTTAGTTTCAAAGGATTATGCAAATTTGTACCTCACACCTTCCATGGAATGCTTTGTGCTTGACCAGCGAACTAATGTATGGAAAGTGGTCAATGGGCATGCGCAAACCACAGAAAATGAAGAGCATGTAGAGCATTAATTCAGTTTCGTCATTCTCCAAAAAAAAAAAAAAATTTCTAATGCTGAGGTGCTTAATACCGTTAGTACATTCATCGTTTTCGAAAGAACTCTTTCTCAGAGAGAAAATAAATACTAAAACTTTTATACGTTTTGGTCTTCTTTTCTCGCACTATCTTTGATAAATGTTCTAGGATTTTCGGGAAAATAAGAAACAATCAACTACCTAAATCGATGAATGTACTTTGTATAGTCTTTGTAAGCAATGAGGATATTGAAAAAGAAAGAAGTAGATCATTTCTTTAAGGCAATTTCGGGAAAAAAATCAAGATCTCGTTGATTTTCGACTTCCTGAAAACCGTCTTATAGATTTTTTCCCAAACTCTGTTTACATTAAGTATTACGCGAGTAATAGAAAAGTTGAAAGTTTCACCATAGAATGTCTAACTAGATTTAAAAGCCTGGCATTGCTATGGTAACCTTCGTTGCTAGGAAACCAGTAGCACTAAATAAAACTTCAATCCTATTTAGTAAACTTGGTGAAGTTTCAAAGTGATCGAGGAATTTTTTCACTACGAAATATCGATTTTAAACGATAAACCCAAAGGCGGAAAAAAACTACTGCGAGACCACCTTATTTAATTCGGAAATCTCTATTAACGTCACGTGGCCATACTAACGTACAGCCGTCGGCTTAAGCTGGTCCTTGTCAATATTTCTTAACACCGGGTTTTAAAAATTTATATTGCATTTGGTTGCTGAATAATTTTTACTCTATACTCTGTTAAACCAGCAGACACTTGATATCAGCTTACTTCTAATATATACTAGCAGGCAGTTCTATCTTTATTGTATAAGTTACAAATTGATTTTGATTGGCACATATTTCAATTTCGTGACCTAAATAATCTTTCATAACCGAAAAAGAAAAAAAAATCTTTAAAAGAAAATTCTTAAAAACCAATAAAGTCACTAATTCGAAAAAGTTTTCTTTCAGAGCTTTTCCTTCTTTTATTTGCACTGGCCTGACAGTCACTTAAATGAGAACCATATTGCAAAAATGAATATAAACTTTACCGTACATCTTTTTTCTTTTTTCTTTTTTTTGACTTATTTTAGAGATTCTCTTAGTACTTTTCTGCTACTGCAAAGCTAGGAGAATGCTGTGTTAGCCCTAATTTGCTTCAGTAAGTTTTCGAAGAAAGTCGAGAGCAGTTGTGTGCAAGAAAGAATTCAGTCGAAAAGCTTGCAAATGTCCTAATCTAACAAACAGACCTATCTGTATTAATGGTATGCAAGCTGAAACTTTCAGGACATCTGGTGTCTACACAGTATTAAAATGACTCATGGTGTCAGAAGGCTGTTCATTTGCCTGGGGCTTAATGAGCCAAACCTTAGAGCAATCGATATAGTTCCCGATATTTAAGCTATTTTGAATACGCGTTTATGGTATTTGTAATAAAAACGATAATGGTAATTTTTAGCGATACTCAGTACCTCAAAAAAGCGGATTTTCATCCAAGAAATTCGGTGTATCATCCCAAATAAGTATGAAATGATATATTCCTATAATTACTCCTCAGGATTTATTCTCGAAGGACAGACTCTGTGTCTTTCTGTTTTCTTTGAGAGACATTGGTACAGCGTGCTGCGAATTATTGTTATTAGTTTGAGTTCGTTTCCAATATATTGACCGCATTACTTCTTTTCGCACGTCCTGGCGACAGAGTGCGTACACAATACAGTTCGAAGCAGAATTCAAGTGATAAAGAGTACGCGCAACTCCAATAATCTCGCAAGGAACTCGCTTGAATTCCACGTAATTTACATATCCTTTGTAAGCGGCCACTGAATAACAAAACAGAAATATCAACACCACACATCCAACGGCGCGCACAGACCCTTTTGGACGAGGAAATGCCGCTTGGTTAACGACGTTGTAGTTATAAGAAAGCTGAAGCCTTTGTTGTATGACTCTTCTCATCTGTTTTCTTGCGATATAAGCCATATGCAAGTATGATATAATTAATATAAAGCATGGGATGACTTCTAGTAAAAGTCGGACTAACATTTGTAACTTTGAAAATAGTTCACTGTGTTCCATGCGCAAAGCAATGTAGTAGGGAAGGGGAATGATTACGGCCACGATCCATGTCGACACTAGGATACCTACAGCACGAAACGTTGTCATAAATCCTTGATATTTAAGAGGATGAACAATCGCAAAGTATCGATCAAATGTCATTGCGCAGAGGTTCAGTACAGATGCATACAGAAAGACATCGTAGAGAACTTTTATGGACCACCAATCGCAGTCCGAAAATACACTGCAAATGAATTCTGGTATCGCCACGATTAATGTTACACCCAAGTCTGCAACTGCAAGAGACATGACAAACCAGTTCGAAATAACGTGTAAACGCCTTGAGCTTGAAATGATATAAATGACCAGTCCGTTTCCAATCCATCCCACCAAGGCTACAATGCATCGTATGGACCAGTACCAAGATGAATCAGGTGTCTTTGGCATGAACGGAGCATCTTGTTTAAATCCAGTTGGAGTTGAGTTATCCATCATTGGCATCAAGTGACTTAAACTGCACAACCTTCCTATTGATTTGATTAAGAACCATCCATTATCCTACATATTTCAGAAGAAAAACTTTTAAAACCTCGAGATTAAAATGAAGAAATGAAAACTTGGAAATTATCTTACGCCATGCAGGCTTAAAGACTCAACTAATATTTTTTAGTGATGAAAAAAGTGTGGAGTCAACTCAATATTCGCCCCTGTGAAGTAATTGTAACCTCTGCAAACAAAAGTTTTGTGTATAGGTTCAAATGTTAAACTGTGGGTAGCATTTTTGTTTTGCATGGATGGGAATGAGGGAGATGAGGAAGTCTTTCGAGATGAGGAAGTCTTTAGGTAGATGTACAAAGCGTGACCATACAACTAATAAAACTCACAGTGTCAGCCTCAAATGTGATAGTGTTGGCAGCATTTTGTTTCCTACATGAATAGGAAGGAGGAAGTCTTTAGGTAGATGTACAAAGCGTGACCAAACAACAAGTCAGACTCACAGTTATAGAGTTGGACGTATTCCTTATGAGTCGTACCCTAATAGCCGATAACATCAGCTTCCATACACACGGGATAATTGGGTATTGGGTTCCTCTTGACGAGAAAATTAAAGTTGTTCAGTAATCAAAGGCATCATATACGTCAAGTGTCATTCAATAATATAGTTTTCAATAATATTTCGTTCAGTCAGACTGTGTGACCGATCGATTAAGAAGCAGGGCTTACTACACCTGATTCAACACCGCGGCTTTGAGTAAATTGAAAGCTAAACTAAAAAGAGAAAGAGAGACAAAGCAAGAGAATACGGACGAAACTTAACAAACAAGTGATTTTAAGCAGTTCATCAATATTAATACAATCACCAGATGCAAAACCCTGTTCTCTTGTCGTGATATTCTTGTCGTTTCGTTTGTTTTTGAGATGACATTATTAATAAATTTTTCAATGTATAAGGCAATTTTGAATTAAAATAATTTGTGCGCCTTCCTGTACCTTTTTGTGCGTCATTTAGCCATCTGTCTTTTCGTCATCAAAAAATAAGAATTTCATAGATAATTTTATTTCACGTTTATCTTTACTTCTATATTTTCATTTTACAAGCAAATATGATTAGTTCGTCTCAAGCAGTTATTAGTCGTTCCAATTTTTTTCAATTTCCTCGAGGAAATAGTTAATGTTTTATTTTGTCACTTAAGTCCCTTTGAATAATTTAACGATGGTATATTGATTATAGTTATCACGCATTTCCGTTTATCTGACAAGGAATAATTTCACGCTGTCGAAGTTAAAGCACTCTGAATGGATGATAGGAATACTTGCTTTCAAATTTACTGTTGTCATGTCAGTATCTAACTGAGCCAATTTTGCATCTACCTTCCCTAGTTTATATCCCCCTTACAAGATCACGGCAACATTGGTAGTAAATTATTATCAACAATACTAGTACCCCCAAGATGGCTGCCTGTATTTTGCTTGTTTTCGTGTTTCTCTAAGCTTGGGAATAGTGCATGTACTTTGCAAAGAGTGAACGCGCGCGCGATTACTCAATCTGAATAGAAAAGCCGGAACTAATGTCCGTTCTTGATTACTGGAGAATTTATACAGTTTATCCATCCCTATGTCGTCATAAAGTTCCCTCTTTAAAAGGGAAAAAAATCAATACAATAATAAAGTAGATTAGAAAACTAAATTGAAAGAAGCCAGAAAGAAAAAGGAAGGATTAATTTAAAAAGCAGAAAAGAAAAGAAAAGAAAAGAAAAGAAAAGAAAAGAATCCTAAGAAAAAAATATGATGAAACCAAAAGTATGGCAAAAAAATACAAAATAAAAATATAAATAAATAAATAAAAATTTTAAAAAATAAAATAAAAAATAAAAGGAAAAAAGAAAGAGAGAAATTCTGGATCAAGCCGGATTTTTAAACTGTTACTTTTATCGTGAAATCAGCTAATGCTAATGACTAACTTTATCCAAAGTACACTCCATTGCTCAGCCGATTCGGCACTAAGCCTATATTAATAGATATTCGGTGTAAGTCATATTCCCTTTTCCCATTAATTTTTCCTAGAAGGATAAGAGAGAAAGTGCGGAAGAAACAGTAGCTTAATTCGGGCTCTTTGGTTCAAATCGATGTCAGTTAATAAGACAATATTGGCAAAAGACTTGTCCAGAATCTGAACAGCTAGGTTCGTTAATAACTTGGCTCATGCTTCCTGAACCGACATATATTATTCCTGTAACATTTATGGTGGTGGGACAATGTTTCTTTTGATACTGGTGGATCAGTGTTAATCCTTGTTCAACTGGAATTATAACTTCAATCGTAAATGTCAAAATGTCTCCCGATTTTCCAACTCGGGAATAAACAGTCGCAGGTGGGGTCCTCATTCTTTTCCTCATTCTCCCAACGAAAACGTATTTGCAGAATACGGCAGGCTCTAGAAAGTTCTAAGTATATTCCTTTATCGATGTTTATGGGTATTTTTGTTTGTTTGTTTGTTTGTTTTTTTGTTTTGTTTTTTTTTTGTTTTTGTTTTGTTTTTGTTTTTTTGCATTTCAATGGAATCGAGGATAAAAATGCATGTGTTTATATTCTTATTGAAAGGTTTTATTTGCATATATACTGAGAAATGGAAATGCCTCCTTTGTGGTCTTCCTTGATGGGATACCGGATCTCCTCAGGGTCATTTTGAGCGTGGCGGAAAGTCTCATTCACGTGACTCGCGCATATTGACGATACCTCGCCTTACTGTGTGGTTATTGTCGACTCCACTATGACTTTGGTATTAATTAGATCCTGAAAACTCACACCTACAACCCATATGTTTAGTCATTAAATCTAAAATATTAAGAAACTTAATCGCAATAAATCGTTTTGATCTGCAATTACTTTCAGGATCTAATTAATACCAAAGTCATAGTGGAGTCAAACGATAATAAATAATAATAAACAATAATAAAATGTATCAAAAAAGAATAATAAAGGTTCAAAATTCGTTGTATCAGACAAAATGTTACTTGGACATTTATTATTCTTTTTTGATGCATTTTATTATTTTAAACAACCTTGTTTTACATAATGCTATATTGACTGATATCTAAAAGCTGTATTTAGCTAATACATTATTACCTTATGTGTAGCATATATATTTTTCTTCATGTAATTATTAATTTTAAATCCGCTTTCGCTTTTTAAGGCGGATACTTTATCGTTCATCCTTTTTGAAATGCAAAATCTTGAAAGAATGTACCAGCTGGCCATGTAAGTAAACGTACTGATAACCATAATATAGATTACAAATTACGGATTTTGATTTTGGATATATATCCAAATTTCGCAGATCCTGGTTTATTTTAACATATTGGTGGAACGTGTTAGAATTTTTTTTGTGTGTGATCTCTCCTTAAATCCTCTGACCCCCTCCCCTAGGCGATGAATAGCCTGTTCCTAAATTCCAACTTGCACGACCACTCGACGGCAGCCACGATGGATGGCAGAACCGACAATAGAATCTCTTTCCCGAAAAGAAATGTAATTCTTTCTCATGCAAAAAAAATTTTTTCCCCTCTGCCATTCAACAAGGCTACCGTAACGTGATCGTGCGAAACCTCTATAATGACGATGTTCTCATTCGGGATGTGAAAAGCTGTTTGTTTTGTTAGATTATAGTTGTCAGAAACTCGGTATAGCAGCCCAGTGCATTAACAGTACTCGTCTTTAAAAGGGCTTTACCATTGAAGCTACACCGTGTATGCAAACGTATAAACAAACAGGGCACGGGACGTGATGGGTTAAGCTGGGTGCGCAGCCACCAGTAAATCCCATGCAGATTTTTAATGCAATATTGTCTTTTCTGTATCCTTAAGTGCTCCATCCAAAATGCATTTATTCATCTAGAGAGCATCTTTTTATTCCAAGAGATTACCAAACACAATGACCATTCATTAGTCATATAACCTTACTGTACGCCAACTTGTATAAAAATGAACGTAATAATGGCCTATTGCGAATGGTGAGTGATAAAACAGGTCAGGAATATTTCCTTCGTGTACAAAATTCAATTGGGACATTTCACGAGGCTTAGCAAGGTAAACAAACACTGAATAGGTGTTGATGTAATGGATTGAATAGGCACCCGTTGTGTTAACGCTTTGATTTTCTAAAGTTATTGTCAGTTATTATCCGAGTTCACTTTGATTGGACTGTTTAATGTACTGTGACAACAATCCTCAGAGAATTAACTTTTCAATTAGCAAACGATGACTTGTTCGTTTGTTCTAACTGTTTTGACGACTATGATTGAATTAATCATGGCAACGTTGTCTAAACTGTTGTAATGGCATGAAATCCTTCAAGACTTGCGAGGAAAAATGTTTGCCAAGACAAAAGAACTGCCTTCAGTTGTCTCCACTAGAATTCTAAGAACTCATCGACTAAACGAAGTAGAAACGTTCCGTCTCCAAGGGAAAATTCGTACAATAGACAACGAAATCCACACTAATTATTGTCAAATATCTGATGAAATTGATGGCGTTCGTAAAAACCTTAACCGCATCAGAAAACTTAAGAATAACCTAGGCATAAGCGTGGAAAGAAGAAAGCTACTTCGAGAAAAGGGAGTGTTTGTCATACCATCTCCCGCCTTCGCCGACGAAGGAATAACCTTACGTCGTAAAGATGGAAAGAAAGCCTTGATTCGTGGAAAAGAGTGTTATGATGGTGAAATCATACGAAGGTATTTGGATATGAGTCTTGAGTTTTCTGAAATGAACGTAGAAGGAGATTGTGAAGAGGAAGGATCTACGACTGAGAGTTTAAGAGGTGATGACGAAACTCACGAGAAAAGGCATGTTTTGCAATACAGGATCATCTCGCCTCCGCTTCGTCCAGGTAGCCGTAGAAATTTCAAAGATTTTGAAGAAGGAGATCAATCAGATGTTGAAATGGACTTGCCACCGAGTGAAAATTACATGGATAGTCTTAGAAAGTCGCCTTATCGTGTAAGAGCAGAAACAGTCGTAACAGGGCGAATAGAAACCAAAGCTAGACGAAAAAGTAGAACAAAGAGTCAAACAAGCCAAAGACGAGACAGCGGGGAGTCGACAATGATTAATTTAGAAAGTAATTTGTCTGGTGAGAACGTCGACAGTGAGGAAAATATCCAAACTGAACATGATTCGGGGATTCAGGAACTCAGGGATGACACCGAGATGCCTTCGCATCAAACGGAAGATATCAACACAGAAAGGAAAGATAACAATAGTAAACAAAGAAAAATTTCTTTCAAGAACACTACTATACATGGTCAAAATCAAGAAGGCGAACCAAAACCGAGAAAAGGAAAGATACAAAGGAATAGCAGCAGTACAAATCCCCTCGAAATCAACCCGACTATCTCCATCGATGATGATAGTCATCTTAACAAAGAATCCCAAAAAGATTCCAAGAAAAATATTCGCAAAATTTCGGCTGTTTGCTTTTCGTCCCAAAGAACACCAGTTTGGCATCAACGGAGGCAATCTCTACCAACGGAACCATTAAACCCGTTACAGAAAAGACGTTCAATTGACGAAGGTGTGAAATTTCCATCGCCAAATGAAGATACTTTACAAGAAAATATGGTTGAATCGTTTACTTTTGGCAAGCATGAACGTGAGGCGAATAAGAATGTAGAAGCCGTTAGTCCACGGTATGTCGAGTCAACTAACTATAGGTCTACAACCCTCGTCAAAGACCACTCAAGGAGAAGTCCAAGTAAAGG
The DNA here is from genome assembly GCA_011800005.2 of Stichodactyla mertensii. Taxonomy (NCBI): domain Eukaryota; kingdom Metazoa; phylum Cnidaria; class Anthozoa; order Actiniaria; family Stichodactylidae; genus Stichodactyla; species Stichodactyla mertensii. The sequence goes on from JAAAQI020142902.1 coordinate 16,113, forward strand.
ACAAAAAACTAACGAGTATCAAAGACACTTAAGCGCGAATCCACAGCCAAAACTTCCGCGGACAGAATCATTCAACTCGATCGCTAATTCTGCCACCAAATCTAGCCGCAAGTCGACGACCAATGCATCTGAACGAAAGTTCAGCATTGCAAATAATGATTTTATATACGATGCAAGGCCTGATAAAGCTCTAAGTAAGGGCTATACTACAATGCAAATGACGATTGGGGGAAAACAGGTTCGACTTTGTGTTCCAAAGTTTTCAAATGATGATATAGTTGAACGAGTCCGGGCAAAGTCTGCTGCCAAATTAGCTGATGACAGGACTAGAGGACATGCCCCTAAGCAAGGAGAAAACACAGTTGATAGGAAAACTAAAAAGACATATATGTGAATATTAGTTAATTAGAAAGATTTTAGGTAATGCTGTTTAAAAAAAATGAGAGGCCTTGTTGGTCTTCTAAAGAGTTTTTATAATCTTAAATTCCATAGCGCTTCAATAGAGCATTTAAGTTTGACGTATTTCCGGGACCATTTCTTCGTACAGAAAAGCAGCTAAAATAAAGTTAGAAATGTCATCATGCAATTTATCTTCCACCAGCAACAATAAGGATTCTGTGCAAAAATTCGCTGTGATGAAGAAAAAGATTTGAAAAAACTTTACAAAACAGCTTTTCATTTTCTTATGCGAGTGACGTCACACTCTGTGGTATTGTAACCCACCAATTTTGGGCTGAAAAAATAATAGACCGAGAGATCGTCATCGTCGTAATCGTCATCATCATCATCATCATTATCATCGTCATCATCATCATCATCATCAATAAGAATAATATAAAAAATAATAATAATAGTAAATATAATTATAATAATAAAAAGACTAAATAAATGAATGAATGTTGGACACCATTTCGGGCCTTGTTCCCTTCGTAGGACTAGTAAAAAAGGTCTCCCTGCCAGCAGAGTCTCCTTTTGTTGTTGTTGTTGTTGTTTGTCAGTGTTGTTGTTTTTGGTTTTATGTTTTTGTTTTTGATTTTGTTTGTTTTTGTTTTTCGCTGGATCGGCAAAAAATTAAAGGAGACTCTGTCAACAGGAAAAAAAAAATGTCTGGGAGGGCTCAAGGTCCAAACCTCTTAAAATTGAAAGATTTCTTTCCCCATCATTTAATTCCGATGATCCTTCGTTCATTTGTATTAGAAATGCAAAAGACTATCTCAGTATGTTTATCTTATCTCTATGGAGCTGCATTCTTTTAAAATTTCAGTCGGGAATTAATTATAGATTTGGAAGGCTAGATTTCCAAATGTCAATCCATACAAAAAAATTAGTAACTGAACAGACAAGAGTCGACAAGCTTATCGCCATGAATATGGTCGGTATGGTCGAGGTTATAGAACTAGTTTTGGGAAAGTACCATGTCATGAAGTCAAAACATTAACTAAACTAGAAATGTGTTTCATACATTCCTCCCTCCTTAAACAACTAGTTGCTAATTAAATGAAAATAGGAGGACGAAAATCCGGGATGTCCCGCAAGTGCTCTTAATATACACTTTGGGAAGCTATTTTAATAGGGTTCATAACAACGGTTAATTTGAGATTTTAACGCTTTTATAAACATAAATTAATCATTAATAACGTATAATTGGTGATTAATTTTACTGTTTTATAATGACCATGGTCAATTGACCATAAAACTTCTGAAAACGCCCGCCCACCTTATGTGTGAAAACTCGCATTTTGTTAAAAAAAAAAAAAAACCACTACTAGCAAGACTGTTTCTCCAGGCTTGGCGGTTAATTTTTTTTTTTTTTTTTTTTTTGACGATCGATGGTTAATATTTGTTTAATTTTACGCTTGATGATTAAGATTTATGGCATTTGAGGGCTGACGGTTAACCCCTTTGAGACCCTACACAATGTCAATCATTTCTGCTGTTTTAATACGATAAAGAACAAAGTTCAATTTTTCAATGGATTTTTTTCTCGGTGTTCTTCCTTCCTCAGTTTCTTCCTTCCTTGTTTCTTTATGAAATAGAATGAATGGACCATCTTTTCACGTAGTTATAGCCATTCATTTTTATAGTCTACTTCACTTGTTTCTTTCTTTCTTTCTTTCTCTTTCTTCCATTCTCATTTTATGGTTCCAATTTAAGATTAAGTAGAATTATATTGACCTGGAAGCCAAAACAGCCTCGTCAAAATAAACACATAAAGGAATCATCAAGAGAGCCCTTTGCAGCCTCTAGACAAAATAAACAGAAGCCAGAGAAGCAAAAAATTAAAATGGTATTTCTTAAAATTTAGAGGAATAAACGGTGCACGATGAGCATACGTAATTTAATCGATCATTTTAGGGAATTCAAGGATTTTGAATTTTTAAAAGCACAAAGAGGTTTTGAAGAGCGCGGTGCAGAGTCGAAGTGTCAAACAAATTCAGGAAAAGACGCTAATAATAGAGTTTATTATTTATTTGCGACTTAGGCCAAAGTGCAAACAAACTCATTGAGAAACTAAGAAGTGTCTAATGAGATATAAAACCAACGCATCTAATTAATAACGAGGATTCCATTTCCGAAATGAGTCAAACATACTGTTGAGCTTGATATGGTTGTCCAGGCCTAAAGAAGAGGTAGCCGTGCCCTATAAAACTGATCCATCCGAAACTTTAGAATCAATAATTAGATTTTAAGGTCAAGACATAAAAACTAATAATGTCGTCTCCATAGCAACTGCGAACTAGACATGCAAAAGTCCGAAATGAGTAGACGGTTAAGCACATAAATGAAGGTCATGAAATATAAAGATGTTTGTTGCAACGGTAGAATAAGAAGAGCCCAATAAAGGCTTCATTATTTATTTCAAAGTTTGTGGCTCCATGACAAGTTTCTTGCAGTGTTGAAACAATAGGCTAGAATATGTTAACTCCCGCTAAAACCGCCAAAGAAAAGCCTTCAATAGTTTCCAAGAAAGTTCTGAAGACACATCATAAGAATGGAACAGAGTCCTACCTACTGACAGAGAAAATCAAAGCCCTCGAGCACAAGCACTCTCAGAAGAACATCGACATAGATATCGAAGTGAACTCTCTCAAAAAGAAGATGGAAGCGGTTCAACGAGTGAAGGAAAAGATAAGCCTGAGTAAGGAAAGAAGGATGTTGCTAAAATCACAAGGATTTACCATCAGAGTTTGCAAAAGTGGAGCGGAAGATGAAATCATCTTACGGCGTGACAGTGACTCGCTGCAGGTATACGCTGGAAAATGGGCAAATCTTTTAGTCAATCCTCCAAATCTTACTCCCCAAGACGAATCCCTTACACTCAGTCAAGATGCAGTTGAATCAAATGGAGATCCCTTGGTAAGCTAGAGGTTATTTGGTAGATTAGCAAACAGGGCTTTTTCTTTGTCTATACAAAACACAACTTATTATTCAGTGCTAAGCATCCTTGTATAGAACACCTTTTAATATTAACAAGGCATGTCTACCTACTTCAACTAAACATTAATAGGCTTTTGATTAATGAGCTAGACTCCTTAGTTTTTCTGCAAGAGCCGTAGCAGTCTGTTACGTAAGAACTCGTATTTAGTATTGATATCATTAAATCTTACTCGTGGGTTATGGTTAAAAACCTATTTGCTATAGTAATGTTGCCGTTCAGAATATGTACGTCATGACTGAAGATAAAAGTACAAAGAACGTGTCCTGACTTATTAAACAGCCCTGGACGAAGGAAGGGATACTCTCAGAATGCTAACTTGCTAGTAACCCTACTGAGTTGTCTGTACGTTAGCAATGTGTTGATAAACTTCCTTGCAGGAGATTGGCAAGTTTTTAAAAAGTCAAGTCCATTGAAGTATCATTTCCCACTGTTTGTCCATCTGCACTTATGAACGTCATTTCTTTCATTTTACCCTTAGGAAAGCAGAACCAGTGGCAGAATAAGATCAGTTTCGCTTTCCAGTGTTGCGGATTCCAGTCCAACACAAGTGTCACGATACCGTGTTATCGAACCTCCGTTGAGGCCCGGGTCTCGAAGGGGCTTTACTTCTCTAGGCACTAAATCGACACTCAAAAATGACCAGGAAGTCTGTGAACAATTTAACGATAATGGACTTTCCATGCTATCTTCGGAGCGCGCGCCGACGGGTTGGGATGTGGTGAAAAACAGACCCTGGTCTGGCAAAAGTCTCTTTTTTGAGGCAGTAATTGCTGCCAGGGATAATTATTATTTTGCACACAAACGAGATGCTGCGAAGGCAAGAATGGAAAATTACCGAGGAAGGAAATCCTTGGCAGGTAAACGAACAATGTCAGCTCCAGTGAAGGTGACGTCTACAACTACTATATTAACGAACGAACGAAAACTAGAAAATCAGCCTGGTGAGAAAAAGAGACTAGAGAGTTGCTTGGAAGTCAAATCGTCTGATTATCATGACCAGAAGGATTTGCCGACCACCAAAAAAGACGAAACATTTGCTTCAATGGAGCATAAACTGGAAACATCCGAGAAGGATAAAACATCATCGGAAAGAGATCTAATTAAACTAAGTGTTTTGCCTGTGTCTAGTGATTCGAAGGTAACATTTACTTTATCAATACCACAAGAAAACACTCCTGTTCAGGATAATACAGGAAATTTTGCAGGTGAAGAGAAAACTAAGATCCGTCGTAATGAGAGGAATACGGAAAACGATTGTGCAACAAATCTGTTATTAATAAATAGTGATCAAACTGAGTGTAACGAAAGGTCAAAATGTGTTGATAAATTTAATGAGGTTCGTTCAATCCCAACGTCAAAAATGTCGACTGGTGAAGTAGATGCAGCTGACGTTCTTAATCCTGTTCTTTTGAATGGACAGGATGTTCTTGCCTCTGAAGATACCGGTGGAAATAAATTATGTTTTAAGAATAAACAACAGGATTACGTGGTCGACTCAGATACAGCAATACAAACATCCAGCGGTAAAAACTACCATTCTCTTCATGATAGGGTTTCGCACATGTCAATACGCCGGCATTCCGCTGACGGTGAAATACACAACAGCAGATTAAGGTTGCATGGCAACAAAGCCAGGAATGAAATGGCGAATAATGACGCAGGAGACAAGCGTCACGTGACTTTACAGTTCCCGAGAAGCGGCATGCTGAACAGAAGGATGTCCCATCCTCCTCGGATTGTGAACATTCATGAAGGCTATAAGCTAAGAAAGAAAAAACCATTGAAAAACGAGGATGAAATTGTGTATGCTTACGATGCAAGGCCCGATAAGTCTTTAGCCAAAGGCTACAGAGCCATGCAAATGACGGTGGGGGGTAGGCAGGTGAAGATTAGCATGGCAGCTTTTCCCAAAGAAGGGAAAGTGCAGGTCGATAGGGCGAAACTAAACGCGAAACTCAGCTCTTTGCAGGGCAAAATTAAAGAGCCTAAATTATTGTAAATTCATTTTAATTTGCATTACCTTTTTTAGCCGTATATATAATATCTTCATCATCGTACTCCTTTTATTTGTTCATGTTACAATTAATTCTAGCCATAATAAGCAGAGCAGAAGGACTCTTCACAAAACTATTATAGTTTATAGTGTAAATGTCTGTTTTATTTATTTAATTTAAGGATTTAAAAATGATTTAGCATGCAGGTTAATGAATTAAATATTTGTCAGTTGTGTTTCAGTTCCATTGAAGGATATTTTAATTTTACTGATCTAAAGTTACAATATTCGCCTTTCCCGAATCGAGCGGAGGACTAGGTTCTAGTCGAGTTCGCAAAGCATTTATGAATTGTTTTGAGGGATAGGGCATCTTCAGGGTTTTTTTTTTTTTTTACTCTCTCTCTCTCTCTCTCTCTCAGTCTTTCTTTCTTTACTATCTTTCTCTTCCCTCCCTTTTTCACTCACGTTCTCTTTTTCCTCTCTTCTTTCTTTTTTCTTCCTTTGTGTGTGTGTCGTTTATCTGTACAACTATCAAGACGACCCTTTTGCCTGAAATGTTTGTTTTTTGCACAGTAGCCATCTCCTCAGCTGAACCACCGTCACCACTTTCAGTGTTATATTGATTCTTTAGGAATTTTTTTTAAACACTCTGAATTTGAAGCAGACGCCATTTTTTCGCAGACGCCCTCCCAAACAATCCATAGATGCATATGCTTAGAAAATTCAACTGGAACCCAGTCCTTCGCTTGATTCGGGAAAGTCGAATTGCTCTAGAATTCTTACGTAAAATGCCACGCTACTCCTTTACTACGGGTTCACTCAAGGTCAGCCCCCTTGTATCAGAAATATCAAAGAAAGAACAAATGCAATGTGAAGAATGACAAAATTTCTATAACAAACACTTTTAGGCATTAACTGAAATATAGACAAGGCGAACCCTGTAAGTGAAAATTGAAAGCTGGTGCAAAATCTACCGCCAATTATTTGATACCATATCATTTTCACACTAAATAAACTTCATACTGTAAAGTTAAAACGAAACTTCATATTTAAAGTAATATTTATAAACTTTTTACAGTTATTTCCTTATTTTGATCTGCGGCTATTTCGATATATTTTTCTAACATTTTTTACAGGAATACACCTTATTTGCTGTTTTCCCATTACAGGTCACGTGTCATTCCTTAACTTTGCTTAATACTTGAGGTTGAGAAGCCATACAATAATATGGATAAACCTCAAACAAGGAATCTTATTTCCATGAGGTCTGTAATAGGAAAACTTTATACCCAAGCGAATGGAGCCTATTAAGCATCAATTTTATATATCTAAGGAAATATTCACAATCTCTGCTGATTTAGTGGATTTTTTCTAAACCCTAACAAAGGCTTTTTCTTCATACCTCAAAAGCAGATATTTTCCTGTGTATAAATAAATTTGTAAGAAACTTACTGAGCTTTATCATAGGTTTACTAAAAACTAAAACTCAAGTAGAATGTGAAGTTTTTCTTTTCCCACCCATTACTTTTCGTAACAACAACCTACTTGGTTCCCCATCGCTTTGCAATTCCAGTATTCATAGAGGAAACATCAATTCCTATCAGTTCTACAATTCGTCGAGTGTCTGTGTTTAAGCAGCGGACTTTTAAACCCTTCGGCGACAGCGGGGTGTTCATCTTCGCATAGTGTTACCAACTCTGTACTATAGGAAATGGCTTTCTCGGAATCAAGGGTGTTCCATTCAAGCTCTTCTCTTGTTACTGGAAGGCTCGAAGCACTGCTTTCTCGGCTGAATTTTCTTCTTCGTACACGACAGCCGGTCACAGCGCAGCGGCAAGTTATGAAAGGTAGTAAAGGAGCTGAAAACGATCTTGGTTTAGTAACATCTGAGCTTCCCTCGGTACGAATAATTCGCTCGGCATTTGTTAATAGAGACGGATGAGAATTTTCTTGGAAACTCGTCTGCTGCAAGAGAGGAAGACGTTTCCTTCTTTGCAGACCAACAAAATCTATTTCCTTGATTTCTTTGGTTTTTGCAAGCTCCTTCATCAAGTTTTGCTTTTCCTTCTGTAACTGGTAATGTCTGAGAGATTGCTCAACCTCTAATGATTCAATTTGACGCTGGAGTTTCACTTTCTCGGTGACGTTACTGCGTCGAACCTTAGACACTCTATTCGAAAAACATGACGGCGTCTCTCTATCAAACAGGAAAGACATTTTAAAGTAGAAGAATGTTGAAATAAAAGCCATGTCGAGTAGAGTACAGTAATTTACTTCCTAGATGAGATGCCATCTTGTCAGTCGATGCAGTTTTTCTGGCTATGTAAAATGATACTATATCTACTTGTAAATGATACAAAGTTCAAGAGGAATTGGTTTGTCGTCGTCATATATTGTGTGGCATTAAATAGGTCATGCAATGCAGCATTTAGCCGCGTCTGGCCTTAGCTAGCGTTACTTTATATATCGATAGTTTATGTTGGAAGCAGCTTTTGCCGGAATATTAAACTAGTGCACATGCCCAGTCATATTTTTATTTTTATTTAGTTTTATTAGTAACACAGTACTCTTATAAAATTGTAGCATTACTTCCCACAAATCATTTATTTTTATCATTCTATTTTATTTATTTTTATTTTCAGTTTATTGCTATTTAATCTATTAATAATATATATCTACTATTACATGTTTTCCGAATATGTATATGGATAAATTATAGTTTTTATTAAATTGCATGTAATATGCATTTGACATTTTATGTATTTTGCGCAATATAAATAATTGAATTATTATTAAATCATCATCATCATCATCGTCATCATCACTATCACTGTCACTATCACTGTCACTGTCACTATCAATATCACTGTCACTGTCACTATCACTGTCACTGTCACTGTCACTGTCACTGTCACTGTCACTGTCGCTGTCGCTGTCGCTGTCACTGTCACTGTCACTATCACTATCACTGTCACTGTCACTGTCACTGTCGCTGTCGCTGTCGTTGTCGCTGTCACTGTCACTGTCACTGTCATTGTCACTATCGTAACGTCCCAAGATTTAAGAAGATATATCCTTTACACAAGAGCTAACCATTTTCTCGTCACCAGTAAAATACCATTTTTCTTTTAGAAAGTCCATCTTCAAGTCCTTTTCCCGAAGGCTCCAAAAAATGTTCCTAAAGGAGAAGTTTTCTTTTTCTATAGTGGCAGTGCAGAAATTGGCATCTTTACTTGAGTGGGGACACTACAGTTGGTCGCCGGTCGTCTTCGCTAGTCTAATCCTTGAGTTCTCGTCGTTACCATTGTCTTTTGTGAAAGTAACTGATCGTGTTTCCTGAGTTGGAGATCCATCATCATTTTTGTCCAGACACCCACAGAAAAGACGTTTGAATCCAGTTCGAAATGTTCCCAAGAACACGAAATAGATGCACGGGTTTATGACGGTGTTGATGTAGCCCAGAAGCTGTACCACGAGAAAAAGGGTGATGGAGAAAGACCTCTGCGTTACCATGTTCACGAAGAGAACGACAAAAAATGGACCCCAAAACAATGCAAAGGCGACAATCATGGCAACTGATATGAAGAAGATGTGCTTGTTTCTTTGCTTTCTCTTGCGAGTCTCTTCATCGCCAAGCATTTGCGCAACCGTCTTTGAGTCTTCGTGCAGTTTGTAAATTATGACCGAGTAGAGAATGATTATGGTGGCAAAAGGTACAGCAAAGAAGACTGCAAAAATCACAAGGAAAAAAGGGACTTCCGATTTTTGATCAAATGGAGCCGAAAACTCGTATTCGCATTTGTTGTTTTCGTCGTAGGCCGTTCGGTAGATGTGGAAATGCAGCGAGAATACAATCCCAGCTGCAATCCAAGTGAACGCGATCAGGATCTTACATCTTTTTGGACTGAATAACTCGGCATGGTACATCGGCTTGACGATTGCAACGAACCTGTTGAATGCAATGATGACGAGGCTGAAGACTGTAACAGCTGAGGATATGTCTGTCAAGAACATGAAAAGCTTACACGTGACATTACCAGCAGCACCTTCGATTAGCCAGATTGATTTCTTTTCTGTTGCCACCTCAGCTATCTTTATCGGCAGTGCCAGTAGAGGGATAAACAAGTCTGATATGGCCATGTTGACGATGAAAGAGTTGAAAAACGTTCTGAGGTTTTTGTTACCGCACACCACAGCGATGACAAGTACGTTACCTATCAGGGACAATATTAGCACGATGCTGTATATGCTGATCATTGCGTTTGCTCCCAGTCCTGTATCTTGGTGTGTGTTCGTATCGTTTGCTGGGTTCGATGTATTATCCATTGTTACTCTTGATAGAGATCTGTATAGGGAAAAATTAACATTAGATTGAAACTGATCATGTGCGATCGAAATCCGCACCGGCCGACATCGGCACCAGTCAGCGTCAGCCCCTACCCCTCCAAACCCGGGTATGAAAAAAGGAAAATGTCCCTACCCCCGGGGAAATGTTGTTGATCCACTGCCCCCGCATATTCCCCTCTTGACATTTTAAAATGCCCCCGGTCAACTGAGAGCGGGGGGGGGGAGGGAGGGGGGAGACAGCTTCCTTAGCTTAAGGAAGGAAAAACGGTCTTGTTTTGATCATGTAGAAAATTATAGTCGGACTCAAAAGGCAAGTATCGAAGCAAGAGGCCGATAGGTATTCTGTTACGGAGAAACTTTTAGCTGATCGAAACTTGAGTGCAAACGGCGTTTGGAGACAAGTTTCTCGAAGGTGTTACACAATGCAATGCTTCCTGATGCTTGTTTCGTGACACAAATTTCAGTCCGGCACCAGTAGAACTACTATGGGTGGCATGGTTGGCGTACGCTGTTATTGTACTGGCTCTCACTGCTGTACGTTCAACGGGTTGGGTCGATGGTTCTTACCCCGCGGATGTCATGTACGTGTGCTAACGTTTCATCCGATTTAACTTCGATTTATTAAAAAGATTGTCCTTGAATCATGGGCGAGCTGCCTGAATGTTCAAGGGAGAGAAGTTAAAATTTAGTTAGTTAGCGAGTTAAAAAGATTGCCCTTGAATCATGGGCGAGCGGCCTGAATGTTTCAAGGGAGAGGAAAATTTATTAAAAAGATTTCCTTGAATCATGGGCGAACCACCTGAATGTTCAAGGGAGAGAAGTTAAAATTTAGTTAGTTAGCGAGTTAAAAAGATTGCCCTTGAATCATGGGCGAG